>OMNZ01026027.1:0-19522 GCA_900303255.1 Lesueurigobius sanzi | reverse complement strand
CCCTGGAGGTGCTTGGACCCGGGATACTCCCCTGGTCTTCACCCCCCGCAACCCCACTTACATCAGCATTTAACATAGATCCCCCAGGACAAAAACAGTAGCCCTCAGACTGGAATACGCAGTGAAAAATATAATCAACAGGCTCAGTATGCGCCCATTGCTCCATATTAAGTGGTACACAAGGTCCTGCTGATTGCTACAAGCCTTACAGTCACAGCATAAAGCCATTAGAGATAAATGGGCTGAGCTGCATACAGATGTACGGGATACATTTTGCACACACTCCATTCTTGCATGAGAACAGTGTTGGCTAAACATACAGGAAGTTGATTTTGTTCTATGTGCTCTTTAGTGAGCCGATGTCTAAGTCTAGGTCTGTCTTTAGTCTATATGACCTTAATTTACATACAGTAAACGTGATTGGAGTGAATGTAAAATTGTCCCATGTAAAACACGCTTTGTGACTATGAATAAACAGTATAAATAAAGCTCTTCTCTTCTTAAGGGGAGACACTGCAGGGACAGGAATTTTGGGACAGTTTGCTCTTGTAACATACAGTATACACTTTTTCCTGGAAGATTGTTGTCAAAATTACCAAATTATTATTTACTTCTTATCCATACAATATCTTATTTTTATATGACAACAAAATCACAGAAAACTTGCAATACTTGTTTTTCTCACATGTTTGATATTTTGATACGACTCATTTATGTATTTTTTCCCCATTCATCTGCAGTGTCTCGCCTTGAACAAATAAACGTTTCCCACAAGGGCCCCTGAGCCAGGGCTGCCCTGCAAAATAGACCCTGAATCCCTGGAGAACCTTCTTGGTTAAACAAAGATCAGATGTTGTCACTGATTTTAAAACATTTCTGAGCTATTTGTTGTCACTTTCCAAACTTTTTGAGATGTGTTGCTGCCATCATAGTTCTCAAAGTAGGCCATTGTTTGCCATGGAATTGCCAAAATTGCTAATCATGACATTTTGCAATTTAAAAATCTTCAGCACAGTGAGCCGACATGAGTTTTTTTGAATTGTGGCTCTAATTACACTTGTGATTTTGTTGGCCATTGTCAAAAACAGGCAATCATACTGAGAAGACCAGATGTTTACGAGTGTTGGGAGTCGGGTTAGTGATTGCAATCAGAGCAGACCAGTATGGCTTCATTAGGTCGACCTCGAAATCACAATGCTGTACATTCACCTGTTAATGTGTATCTCCTCCAGCATGCCATAGTGATGTCTGTACATGCATCGCTCTGCTGCAACAGAGTGAAGCCAGGCTAATTAACTGCACCTGCTGTGGACAACTACACTACCCATCAGCCCCGTGGCCTCTTCATCTTCACCTTTTCCTAGTTACCTGATTACCCCAAGGTCCCACTGTGTGGCTCCATTTCACAGATTACAGAGTTAAATACATTTCAGAAACCCAAATCTCCAATCGAATAGGTGCTACAAATAATATTCTAATAGCCCAATATTTTATGTGGCAATTGAAAATTTGAACTACTGTATTTGGCTCTTTTATACTGACATCTGAGTAGGGTTGTTTGTGTATTGTGTTTTTGGATAAGAGACACTTATGCTGCTTTCCTTTTGATCTTGGAGTTAGGAATTTCCAAGCTTTGCATTTACCCTGTAATTCTGACTTGGAAACGTGGGTTTGATCTCTGCTACCCAGCGGCGCCCTGTGTTAGAAGTAAAAACCACCTGACTACAATTTTTGTTGTTCTGACTATAAGAAAAGAAACTGGCATGAAATGGACTGTTTGGTCTGTGATGCTAATGTTGCTAATGCCACCACAGGCTAATGACAGCAAGAGCTAACTCCGCTCTCTAAATGATTTGTTACATTATTAATGACATCATAAATACAGCCACACTGTTTATGAAATAAGTTAGTTAGGGGTATAGAAACTTTTACCAGCATTGTAGCTTAAATTATGTATTGATGCCGCTGTACTTAGTACTCAGAGGAAAGTTTTGCCCGGAGTTGTGACCTCCGAGGACAACTGCGTGCAGCATTACTCTGCTTACATTTGTAAACAATGGTAGCATGTTGATCTTCTGTACGTACGTCTTATGTAGTATTTAATAGTGATGAACAGGATACAGAAGGCATCTTTGAGAACGGCCACAGTCATGTTCGAAGCGGGGGAAACAAAGTGGGAAAATAGCTGCTTAATTATGGATGTATTTTCTACCAAATAGAGACATGGAGAGGAACAATGGTCCAAATGGTGTACATACTGTACTGTATAACAGATAATGATAATGCTAACGTTAGCTTCACGCTACATGCGAATACCTAGCTTTGACTGTTGTTTATTCACATCAACATTCATAAGGAGCTGATTTTTGACTCAATTGGGTTTGTGTGTAAACACAGAGCCTGCCTGTAAATGTCTACAAAGTGAAATAATAATGATTTCCACAACAACCTTCCTTCCCCCTTGCTAGGCCACGCCCCCTATGATGCATTCCTCTCTGTATCTTTATCATGCAAAATGTATATTTTTGTTAATTTTCCGGGAGAACTTGTGTTTTTTGTTTTTGCTCAGTAATCCTGCGTCTCTAGACTGTCTCCCTCTTCAGCGCTCACAACGCCAGCCCACACTCCAATATACGTCATGTGGGGGAATCCATGATGTTTCTGGTTTTAAAATCCCTACACCTTCACAAAACATCATCTTTAGTGCCTGCAAAAAACAACCTAAAATGAAAATGATCTTTAAATAAGAAATCTCTGACCTTGCTTTGATTAGGTAAGTAAAACCGTTTAGCAATAGAAGAGTGAAATGAGAAAAGGGAAAATCAGTGTAGTTTATTCACCACAAAGAAGGGCATTTTAGTTTTCAAGACATGTGCACATAACCATAACAAACAACTATGAATTGCGACTGATAAAGCAGACTATAAATCGTCCTTAATAAACTGTATATTAGGCTATAGGCAGAAGTTTACAAAGTCCCTCATGCGTGACAAAAAGGCTCCCTATAATGTGTGCTGTTTGATGGGGATTTGCGCTCCCGAATGGAAATGCATGTGAAATGAGCAGCCCTCTGTGGCCCCCACGGCGCGCAAAGATGGCGTACAGCAATAATCTTAAAAAATGTAATTAAACACAGATAAGATTAATACAATCAGGGCGAGATGATTGAAAGATGCTGTTGTTGAGTTGGCGGGGTGGTGGGGGCCCCCGAGCCCTGGGATTAGCTCAGCCAGGTGGGGGGAGCATTTAAATTAGCGGTGAGATGACAACCCCCATTAGGAGGGATTAAGGCCCGCTGGCACACAGAAAGGCACTGGCAACTGGCAGGGGCATCCATCAGCCGAAACCCAAGGCGACGTGGCACAAGTCAGTCACTCCATGCGTGCACTGGCTTTTCTGTGACAAAGAGAAGAAGAAAAAAGTCCTGTTTGTATGTTAGCAAGAGCAACAAATATGTGGGAAGAGCTTATATGGCTTTTACATCATACTTGCTCGGTATGCATGATTTCTAAGTATGTTCCTCCACTGTGATATCAATAAAGTCTTACCTTCACCAAAACACATAATATAGTTAAATACTGCGATGACATTCTATTATTAAAGGTCCTATATGTGTGTTTTTCTAGCATCAGAATTACGTTTTGTTGTTCAGTATCTTGTAGAAGCATAAAACGTTGAGCACTGTCCATCTTCACAAAGCCTTTATATTGATCATGAACTTGCCAGCTAGTTGATAGTCTCATCCCTGAATCACTGTGATGAAAGAATTGCATTAGGAAAGTTAGCAATGAGTTTGGATCACAACCAACAATTGAAAATACTTGCACTTCCCTTTCATTGTTAAAAATAAATCATGCTGCCTCAAAGAAATGCATGAAAATGTTTAACACAGAACGGACTGGGGCATTTACCCCAGAACTAGATCTTGTATGAGGCCTTATGTGTACGTCATTGTCCAACATTTTTAAATATTCGTTTTCCATTTCTGCTGAAAAGTGTCCATCAGTGAACAAAAAGCCAGCCTTTTAAAAATGCCCTTGCCATGCCAGAGCTTACCACCCAGCAGCTCAGCTCCCCACTTCTGCCGCTAATTGAAAAAGGACAGCGGCCAGGTTCCTTTCCGGGGCGACCTCCTACCGGCGCGCGACCCGCAGTTTGGAGACCCGCGGCGTGCGTGTCTGCTGGCGGCGGGGACCGCGCTAACGTCAAAAAGCCACAAGGCGGAATCACTGGCTTAGTGCCACCTGACGACGCCACTTTCCCCGTGACTTGGGCAAAACAAAACAATAACGCGACAATCCGATTAGACGCACGCTGATTAACATACATTAGCATGAGAATGGCGCGGTGTGATGGGACAGTGGTAGGTGCGCGCGCCGGAGCTCCACGCGGCGTTATGGCGGGGTTATCCCATTCGGAAAGCAGGCTCCCCCGGTCTGCCTCGGCCTTCGCTGCTCATAAAAGTGTCATCTCTCCCACGGCAGCTAGCAAACAAGAACTTTTAAAGCCCACCTCCCGCTGCAAGGAGAACAGCGCGCATTACGGAGACGAGAGGAGCGTCTCTCCACGCAAACTAACTGCTGACAGCTTTCAGATGGATCCAAACAAGCGGCCTGCCTTAAAGAGCTATGGCCGAGGTGGTAAACATATGTAAGCTTCATTTGTGTACACATTTGTTTACATATTCATTGGTTTCTTGGGATCAAGGCACAGATTTAAAGAGGAACATGTGTAACTTAACCAAACTGAACTTAATTATACAATATATACGGGCTATAATGGAAACAATATGAAGCCTGAATCCCAGTCAAGAAATGATTTATGAATCATTGCGAGAAATGGTCAGTGCCTTGGCGGAGGTCTTGAGTATTTTTGTAAGCCAGAGATTGGTCTATTTTAGAAAAGACTTTTGAAAGTATGTGCAAAATCAAATCTACTTTCCGATCATTTATACTACCATAACAACAAATACTACTACTACTACTACTACACTGAAAAAACATACACTGATATGTTAAAATGAGTTATTCTGACATCCATTTTTTTTTTTTTGCTATTTAAGTGCCATAATACTTATCCCACTTGCCGATTACGACTTCTACTTTCTACTATGAATAATCTTAAGCAAGGCAAGTTTATTTTTAGAGCACAAGTTGTACTCAAAGTAATTCAAAGTATGTTACAGAAGAAGAAGAATGGATTTCAATTACTACAATCACTCAAACTTATAAGACTAGACTAGACTCATTTCTTTTTTTTGCCAGTTTTCTCTCTTAACATATAAACTTTCACCCAAATGACTTCATATTCACTTCATAAAGTGTTTACTTATTGATCTGATTCAATGTTTCTCCATGGGAAATTGTACTTCCAAGGGTCATCTTCTGAAAATGCATTGTTGCAACCAAATGTCCACTTTAGTAACTCCTACAGACTCCAAACCTTACATTCAGTTTGTTCAGAAGAATTTTTCAATATCCAATCCCAAACCTGATTTATTGAGCTTTGAACCCCTCAAAAACCAAATAAGATACCCCTTCTGAGCAAATCTTTTTAACTAATATGGCAACAAAATAATACCCCATCCATTAATATTTGGTCATCAAAAATATAGGCATTTTTGGCCATTTCTACACATAGAATGCCTTAATTATTATATCTATTTTTTAATCATGATGATGAGCCAGTGTCACATTGATGTCTCTTAATTTTGATAGTAAAACATATACATGAAATGATTGTGGACAGAAACAAAAGACTCATTTCTGGGATTGGTAAACACCGGGCTGCTCCACCCTGGGCCTGATAGAAAGGTTAGCGCTGCAAACAAACAAAGTCATCACGGTGAGGGTTCAAACAGCTTGAGATAGAAGTGGCCACAAACACAGAGGATAAAAGAGGCTACAGCAGACACCGGCTCTTCACATGTTTGGTATTCCTACAAAACTCAGGAGAGAGGCTAGCCCCGAGCCATCACAGCGCTCCCAAATCAAAACGAAACGTGAGAGAGAGAGAGAGAGAGAGAGAGAGAGAGGGAGGGAGAGAGAGAGAGTCAACCTGGGCCTGAAGAATCCACTCTCGCCCTCGGCCTGAGGACTAAGAGACTCTCCAGCGACAGCACAAAATCAAACAATTAGCAGGAGGCACAGAATAAGGTTCAGACTCACCCCCTGGCACTGTGGACAAACTGCTGCCATCGTCCCCACTACTTTTCTCACATATTTAAGCTGATATTATAGTCTTAGTTGGGCTAAAATGGAAGATAGAGGGAAAGGCTAATGATAAATTTAAAATCCATACAAGAAGTGCAAAAGTTGTACCTATTTCGCACTTATTGATAAGATTTAACTAGAAGGATATTTGCAGAAAACATATTCTGAAATGTAAAGAAAACTTACGGGGAGTTTCCATATTTTACGGATTGTCCCTTTGTAATTATTATATCTGATATCATCTTTGGTTGAAATTGAGTTATCCACATCCCTGGACCCCTTATACACATTACACATATATAGAGTTTGGTAAATTGTTCAGGTTTTTAGGCGCACAAACACATTTTGAATGAAAATGATATAAAATCTTGAAACCTAAACGTAGATGGAACCATTTATTCTGGGCACGAACAACAACAACAAGCATTATGGCAAGTGAATGATTGTCAACTCACTGTAAAAAGTAATCTAGAGCCAGATTTGAGTGACTAATATCAAGGAATGTGTCAATGGGGCAAGTTTTTTACACGTAAGAATTTTTTTTTTATCACACCCAAAATTAGATACAAACTCTTAACTTGCCCTTTTCATCATTTGAGTACAAAAAAACTTGCCCTGTTGACATACAGTATTTCTTGCAACTGCACATTTACTATTTTTTTGCTGTGTATTTTAATCAACATTTATTTATAAAGTCCTTTCAAACATTGGAGGTGACCAGAGTGCTTTCCAGTAAGATCAAAACAATATAGAAGCAGGATAACTCGCAATAAACCAGATCATTTATTTCAGCTAGTCATCTTAACTAAATTGTTTTTCCATTTTTGATTTTGTCTTGAAGTATTTAAGTAGCATTATTTTTGTAAAAATGGATCCAATAGGGTTAGATTTGAGGGGATTCGTCACTTGTGATCAAACTCCAACAATATTTACAAGTCCTGCATGCCCGTTTCCCAACATAAAAAGCATGAAGACATGTTGTAACAGTCTATCCCATTTGAAAGTGAAATCCCTCTCCTTGCTCCTTCAGGGCATTGCTCTACATCTGTTGCTACATTTTCTGTCCCGGGCACAAAAACATGACCACGGCCTTACGCTGCGGACCGAGAGTTCAGCCTCTTCTCCCTCTTCTCCCTCTCTCTCTCTCTAAGTGGAATTCTTAACTATGGGACCTCCTCACAGCGTGCAGTTTGGTGTTTACATAAAAGAAGCCGGGCCGCGGTCTAGCCCGGGACATTGCACCCGGGACCAGCCTCGGTCTCTCCAATCTCCTCCAGTCTCGCTCTTTCTCTCTGTCCCCGCTCTAAATGGGAATGGAGGTAAAAAAAAGGGGGGGAAAAAAACATAAAAAAACATGGACGTTAAATGTACAAGCAGAAAACAAGCTCCATGTGTCTTGTTCCCGGGATGAAAGTTTGCAGCCTGGTTTGTTTTAACAGAATTGAGAGCTTTATAGGACGATGCGTGTTGGATGGGGGCAAGGCTCGGACGCATAAATCTCCTATTCGTTTCACATGGGCTCAGGCACTCGGGCAATTTCTTCATTTGGGGTAGGAGAGTTTATTGTAATTCATTGTAAATCCATAACGTTGTATAAGCATAGGTCTAAGGCATGTTTTTTTTTTGTTTTTTTTTCTGTAATTAATTGAAAATGTTCATTGTAATTTTCAAAACATTTGTGATATGAGAGTATAGGAGTATAGTATGCACAAAAAAAAGGATAATTTAAATAGTGTATTTCAATGGGAGTGTGTTAGGAAATGTGTGCATTTTGGCCAAACAATATTAAATTGATATCTAGAGTGAACAACTTTGTAAATTGTTCAAAAATGTCCTATTAGATATTGTATTTTTCATTGTTTTTTTTTAGTAAGCTAGTAGCCTAACACTGGTACATGACAAAGGTAATCCACTGCAAAATGAAAGAATACATAGCCAGGCAGAACCAAATTCATCCCATTTTGTGGCTTGGAGTTGGACATTTTGTTCACCGTGCTGTTCCTTGTGTTTTGCTCCCTACACATGGCCAATAACGTCACTGATTTATTCGTACACAACTTCATTCCCTTCAGTCTCAGGAGTGTCTGTGCTTTTTACTCCTGCCCATGTGTTTGTCTACAAAGTATAGTGAGGAGAGCACACCGGCCCCTCCGCAGATCCACGGGTGTCCGCCAGTGGTCTGACCCGTGTCTACATCCCTCCAGCCCGCCTCGCTCTCTCCCCACATCCCTCTAAGTACTGCTTTACTCCAGCTCCCCTATGGGACCCGGACCGCCGCTGTGATGGAGATGGATGCGCCGGTGCTACACTGCCCTCTACAGGCCGCCGGGTCTCACACACGCGCCATGCGTAACGCGCTGGTGGTGAGTAACGTGGGCCAGAGAACAAAGTCCTACAGGTGATGTAGTGTGATGTCCACACAAGTGTACAGAGGTATCACATGTTCAACTTGTGATGGCTACAGATCCACAGCACAAAGCCCCAAATATTCAATAAAACATGTAGTCTCTAACGCAATGTGGTTTATTTTGGTTGATTTGTTGATAGATTTAGTTTCAAATTATATAATATAAACAAAATAAATAGGCTATTGTCCTCTATTTAACCCACACATGACACCGCAAAACGGACTTCTTTTTTGTAACCGTATTCAGGTATAAATACAAATAATCATTTGAGGGTATTTTGAATACACTGGAACCAAAGGAATACATTGCAATATTCATTTTAAATTTTAGCTTCAAATTTTACAACTTTCACAAAAAATAACCTTAAAGGAAGATCTGAATTTCCTACAAAAAAAAAAAAAAATTGACGGTCACGGTCAGTATTACAAAAGTAACTATAGTACAGAATATTATTACTGTTTTCAGTAACTGAGGAATATAATATATTACTTAAACAAAATACAGAAGTAACTGAAGTTACAAGTGCAACTCCCCCCAAATAAGATGCAACACCAGATCCAGTTGGATACTGGGGAAGAAAAAGAGTGTGGACGAGTGCATTTTTGCTCTGTGGCATTGTTTTCAGTTAATATTTTGCCAAAAGTAACTCAAATGTAACTCAAAGTAGTGTAACTCAGTTATATTTTTGCAACAGTAATGTGTAATACAAACATTTTTAAAGCTATAACTAGTAATGTAGAATATATTACAATTTTAAAGTAACTTGCCCAACACTGGTCACGGCTCATGTAAATAATGCACGTGTGAGTCATGTGACCTGCTGTGATCTGATTGGTCAAGTCTGCTCTAATTAAAGATAAATATATATATGGTGTAAAAGTTGCTACATATTTTTAATCATTCACCATATACAAAAATATAACTCAAATCAAGGTGGAAGTATTCTAAGTATTCAGAACACTGATGGGGCAAAGTAACTGAATATGTTACAAAATACAAGTATTCAGTTTCAAAGTTGCTATCAATAGCCACAATTGGTCAAACATACACAAAAAACATCACCCCCTTCCTCCAAAAACAAACTATAGCACCATGTCTTGTCCAAATCCGAATCTCAAATCTCCAGTATATTGGAGCTGGGTCATGGTCCTATAACGTTGCTCTTTGAAGGCGTGTGCGAGACCATAGTGCTGTCGAATGTGCCCAGGTCCATGCAGTGACATATCGTGTGCGGAGATACATGTCCGTGCGGCGCGGAGGCCCAGATGGTGCGGTCACAATGGCGGCGCGGGGCGGCCTTTGATGGCTCTGAGTGATTGATTTCAGGCTTGACTGGCTCTGATAGAGTCACCTCAGGAGGCGCCTGGCAACCACGGGCCCAGCCTGAGCCACAGCCCCGAAACAAGATGGAGCGCGGGTGCCCAACAGCTCTGGCCACGTCTCCACAGAGGTCCAATACTCCCGGGCTGCTCGCGGACACCGGGATTGGACGAGATTGGACGCTGGACTCTGCTTTTTTTAATGGCAAAGCAGTTTACAGTACATGAATCGGCCACTCAATATTTCCCAGCATGTTCAGCCTCACAGAAAGCATGGATTTCTGCACCACAAACATTTATCTTCTTTGATAATATGAACTATACAACCATTATATAAAGATTATCCAGCAATTACCGAAATAAACAGAAATTCATGTTTGGGATCATTGTTTTTGATTTTGCAACAATATTGCATTTCCTCTGCTTTCTGCTCGGATGAACGCTGTAATTTGCCCCGGCGTGTTTGGTATCGAGCGACGTGTGTGAGAGAATACGGGGCTGACATTCTGAGTGTTGCCACAGTGCCGTGCCCCCAGCCATCGTGGTCATCTCGGTTACCCGCCGCACCCCCCCGGCTCCGGCTCGCAATCTATTCACCGCTCTGCCTCCACGCGTCACGCACTCACGGTTCACCAGAGCAACATGACGTGGGCCCGGAGAGTGCTTGGATATTTTACTAAAGTTAAGACTACATCTGCTTTCTGTTGATAGGATTATGCACTGGTTATCCCACTGTAATAGCTGTAAATGTTTTTTTTTCATACAGAACGACATAAGTTATACTATAATAATAATATTTTGGAAATCTTTAGCATCAGTGCTTCTCAACTGGTAGGTTATTGGCTTCTTGGATCATTTAATATATCGTCCCCTTCGAATTATAAGGCTCTATCTGTGTTTTAAGTGTTTCCGAGATATGTAGGTTTAAAGTTTTGACGACTCATATAAACTAATGGAAACGGGTGATGCATTTTTGCTCATAAAAACCTCAAACATGCACCAAGCTCTTCAGAAATCGGATATAGAGTACAGAATGGGCCCAGGAACAAGAATATTGAACTCAATTTCGACAAAAATGTCACATAGAACCTCATAATTCTAAGGGGACGATATCTTCAACAACAAACTATTGGGGAAATACAGTATTTTACATTACATACAACTTATTAAATTCTTTTTAGGGTCACGGCTTGTCACCCCTTCCTGATCCCGCTGTAGCTGCTCTGCCCCGATGCAAACGGAAAAGCACACATTGTTCACTGTGGCTTCGTGGATTATAATGAATGTGGCTTAAGAGCATCGCGCTCGAAAACCTGCTTAAATGTGCAATTATGTTTGTATTTCTAATCACAGCGGCTAATTGCTTTAACTAAATAAATCCCACTCGGATTGGCCGTGGCAATGGCATTACCATGGCAATAATTACTGCTGTGATGACATTGACATCAGGCAGGTACCCTTTGGCTCATTTGAATAATTAACATCTCAGAGTCACTGCTCTTTCTCCTCGAGCTGCTCTCCTCTTCCTCGCCTTTAATTGTGAGTTTATTAGGGCCACGGACTGATGAACCCTGTGCATAATTTGGCTGTTAGTTCCAGACACGCAAAGAGCCGCACACGTCCTATTCATTTGAGACTTGTTGCTCAACATGAAGAAAATGAGCTTGTAATATCCATGGGCCATGTTTAGGACACACCACCAGTTTAGTTTGCAAATGTAAACGAGAGAGAAAGAATATCGATGTCAATGTTATGGTGGTTCTCAACATGTGGTGCACGTGCCAGAGGAGGTACAAGGGCTTTAGATGCTACAGGTCTTCTGCAATTCTAGTCTTTACTTATTTGTGGGCTTTTTTTGTTTTCATTTTGTTTTGCATTGTGTAAACCTATTTTCATCTCAATATAGTCATGATTATGTCCGATTTAATCAAGTTTCAGACCTGGTAGTGGTCCTAGGGGCATATTCAACAATTTATTGGGCAAATATAGTATTTTACATTATATATAACAAACAAAATGATTTTTAGGGTCATGGCTTGTGGGTCCCGATGCCGTAGCACTTGGCGTAGACTACTTCCTGAACCCGGTGTAGCTGCTCTGCTCCGATACAAACAGAAAAGCACGCATTGTTCACTGTGGTGCAACGGCTTCATGTAATTCTAGTCTTCAAGCATCGGGACCCACAAAGCCATGACCCTCAAAATAATTTCATTTGTTATATATCATGTAAAATACTGTATTTGCCCAATAAATTGTTGAATACTGTATGCTCCTAAAAGCTAATGAAAAAAAACAAAAACAAGGACCACTACCAGGTCTGAAATTTGATTAAATCGGACATAATCATGACTATATCGAGACAGAAATAGGTTAACAAAAAAAATGTAAAAAAGTTTCAGACCGGGTAGTGGTCCTTGGAAAACCAAATGTGTTCTGGAGAACTAAATGTCACACGCTTCAGAATCAATTTTAGCAACTCCCGCTAACTCGTCTCTGCAAATAGAGTGTCTTAAAACGCGAGCGCTGGTGTCATGGCTTATCCGAGAGCCGGCGTGTTTCTGAGAAGAGGGCCAGCGACGGTGCTCTCACATATATCTGAGAGGAGACAGAGGGGCGGGCAGCGGGGTGAGCGTGAGGCCAGGCCAGCGCTGCCCGCCTGGGGAGTTTGGCATGTGCCCTGCCTGGGCCTCCTGCAGACCGGGGTCACAGTAAATAAAGAAGGGATGTGCCTCCACCCCTCCTCCTGCAAACACCTACCCCCTTTTTTTTTTTCCTCCACCAGAGAACAGGAATCAGACTCTTCTCCAGGGACCACGCCCTCCGGAGACATCCATACCTATGAACCACGTGTCATACAAGGCTTACCTTTATCAATGATGTTCTGTTACTGCATGTGCTTGACTGCTTGTGGAAACACATTTTTAACCCAAATTTGTCCTCTGTGTTTGACCCATCCTTCGACCAGTTCTTCGGTGCGGTGGGCAGCTGTAGTGCTTCACCAGGCAACACACCTCCGGATCTGGAGACGGGAT
The DNA here is from genome assembly GCA_900303255.1 of Lesueurigobius sanzi. Taxonomy (NCBI): domain Eukaryota; kingdom Metazoa; phylum Chordata; class Actinopteri; order Gobiiformes; family Gobiidae; genus Lesueurigobius; species Lesueurigobius sanzi. Next base: position 6,551 of record OMNZ01026027.1, on the reverse strand, counting down.
CTGCCAAAAAAAAAAACGTATTATTCATGGTGGAGCGCAAGCAAACCCACTCGAATAGGCAAGGTCAAAGCCATTGGTCGATCCAGCCCCAAACTTTTGTCTAATAGTCACTGTGTGTGTGTCAAATAATAATAATAAACAGCTTTTGTCTCAATGTTCAATTGAGTTTTTGGATAAAGGGCGAAATGTCCTACACTTCCTATACACAACTACAGAGTACACATGAAGACTGAAGGATCTTTGGCTACGATGGACAACTCCTGTATGACTGAAAACCTACACAGAAGAGTTAACTGATTATTCATATTTTTAGGTTTACTTTGTTTGCTTTCATTGTAAAGTTTAAATTGCCCCAAAACCATTCCTGTCTTTCCTCACACATTTCTAACATCCCCAGTTCTTCTCAGGGATGAGTTCATAAGCAAGTTTCACAGCTTTCAAGGTCACTGTCACAATAATGCACACCAACAACGACTTTCCTGCTAGTTTTTGCAGATAAAACAACTTTATAATTAGATGTCCAGTGCCTTCACACAAAACTATTGCTCTTTACTGTAGAAGGACAAAAACAACCTGGAAAAATATCAGGCCTTATAATGTTTATTTCTCTATTCCCTTGATGATCGATTGATATTCTCAAGCAGCATGAATTCAGATCAGAAATAAGAAAATAAATCTATACATGTGTTCTTCCCCCATACAGTTTTCTGGGTGTACATGCATGAACAAGCTGCAAAGCCAAAATACTGTATGCCTGAGCACACCTGCGTGCGCTAAACCAGTGTCTGCACATATGGATGCTATGTTAGCCCTACTACTGTTCACACACACAGTAGTAATGAAATCCAGCACGTTTCATTGGCTGGGGTCTTGAATAAAGTGGGCTAAAGGCAAAAGAAAATCAGACGTAGAGTTAGAAGGTGGAAAAATGCTTTACACGTAATAAAAAACAATAGGTAGCCGTGGACCTCGCTGTGCTCCTAGCAGGAAATGGCAAACTTGCAGTGAGCGGGGTCTAAAAGGGCTCAGCAGCTTTGTAACGACGAAGTCTTTTAACATGCGCCGTTTCAAAGGTTAACTCGCACTTTGTTTCACTAACAAGTTCAAAATCAAGAAACTTCTACACAGACGGGGTGGACCACTGCAGCTAAAACTAATTAGCACAACTGAAAACCCCAGAGCCACTGTCCTCTCTTCGACTGACTTACCTTCCAGAGCTTCAACGCTTGGATTATCTGTTGCCATATATTTGACAATGATTTGAAAAAAAACAAGGTGTGGTCTGTCCTGCGGGAGCTGAGATTTGAACCTGCAATCTTCCGGTCATGACCCACTGAAACACCCCCTTTTTCTACCAACAAATTTCCTAACATTTGCAACTTTATCCTATATAATTGTGGTTTATAGATCCACTTTTGGGGCCAGCCAGACGCTCCTACTGTCTGTTCAAAGGAGGAGCGTTTGGAGGTCTGCTCGCACTCTATCATTACCAAATTTTGGTATCGGCCCAATGACAGATGCAGAATTGTATCGTGACACTCTCAAATTGCATATCATTCAGACTGAAGTATCTAACCTCTAATTAATACAGATACAAACATTTATGTAATATTAATTTGCTTATATGAGTCTTTATTTGTATCATTTTAGTTACATTGGGCATTTGTGTGCAAACATGTAAAACACATATAATATACATTTAAAAAATAATAGTTTTACTCTAAATATACCTAATGGTGTCATTTAAACTTTATCTAAAAAGAGAAGAAGATTTTATATAAGTTTCTTTATTGAAGATTGACCTACAGTATATCATTATTTCATGACCTGCTGTATCAAATTTGATACACACATTTTCAACAATATCGAGGAGTTTTACATTGTATCAATCTTTTAAACATTTTTTTTTTTAAGTATCAGTAACAATTTGAAAGTCTTTCTTACCTTAAAATATAGAATTTTACACACTACACAAAACTACAATCTTGTAAAGCATATGTTAGTGTAGGAATATTTCAAGTTTAATAATTGATATGACATGCAAAGCTAGCTTTATTAGCATCTTGTTTCTTGTCTGGAGTATGCTCTATGGCAAGAGGGGGAATTACCCATGAAAAACAAGCAAACATATTTCTAGACAGTATTTTTGCCTACAGCATGCTAACAAATTAATGGTGCCATGATTAACACAGTTTGTCTATAAAATGGCTAAGCACGGGCTTGGTGATGGTTTATGGAAAATGCGGATGTGATGAGGCACAAGTGGGATGTTTTCCCGTTTTATTCTGTTTTAATTAATATTAGTTTGGTTTGGTGTGATTTTCTATTCTGATCATCCATTTTCCCATCTTGCTGTCTTGACATCAGGTCTTATGTCTTTACACCATTCATGAGAGGGATGTAAATCAATGCACCTGGACCGTGGCGGCAGATATGAACATAAAAGGTGGTAGCGGGACAAGCAGTGGGTTGGGCAGAAGCAGAATGAACAAGACACAGAGGGAACAGAGCGATCGGGAGGCATGAGTGGCACATGGCACGATGGAGGGGCTGGAACGCAGATAAAGATGGAGGGCCAAGAGGCGCAAGGCCCAGAGTACGAGTGTTATTTTAGGCATTTTTAGCTTATATGTTTTTTTCCAAGGCCTAATAAAATTATATTTATTTAACAGATTGACCTTCTTTATCGGCTACACCTACAATTCGCTCTCATTTAGTTACAAAAAAATGTGGCTGCAACTCCCATGTTCATCTACAAATTTACAATAGAAAGCCAAGCCTGTGACACAGAGGACATGTTCTTCTTGAATCAATCATTCAATCAATCAATCAATCAATCAATCAATCAATCAATCAATCAATCAATCAATCAATCAATCAAAACAGTGAAACAAGAAGCAAATGTAATGTCCAAACAAAACAAGCCTATGGTATCCCCCATCCTTAGAGCCTCCGTCATGGCACGAAAAAACAAAAAACAGTGTAGATAAACAGAAACCTCAAGGACAACCACAACGAAGAGAGATCCACTCCCATGGACGGACAGGCTATAGATCAGTGCCCAAAGTGGTTGATTCAACCCACGAGGTGCTTACATTTGTAAGAAGTATCTACTTTAGTTCATTTGTGCACTGAATATACTGCAATGTGCACCAAAGCAGCATGTGTTACTCAATAGCACAGTAATTAAAGGATGTATGACCATAGATCTGTTAGCATTTGGTCTTTCTACATGTAAAAAAAACTTTGGGCACCCCTGCTATAGAAAGTCCCAAGGTCAACTAGAGTCCCTGTTGTCTTGTCCTGCAGTTATCACACTGGTTATAATTATATAAAGATCTGAAACACAGACAGCACCCCTCTATTGACAAACGGGGAGTGGGAAAATGGACACCATGTGAATAGCAACGAACAGACTAAAGGTAAAATAAATATTGTAACATAATGATCAAAGCGCTCAGCAGTATGAGAAACAATGGCGGCAAACAGGATAACTCAAACCTGAAACAAAATACTACTCCAGATATGTTTTGATAAGGGAAAACCTTTAATAACGGTTGAAACCTCAAGTGGATTTTGCATAGGTCCCCTTTAAGTTAATACAAGCATACACCCCCACCCCCTCCTCTTTTCCTCCCTCTCTCTCTCTCTCTGTCTCTCTCTTCTCTCCCTCCTTCCCTGTACCTCCCGCTGTAGGAATTCCCAACCCTCTCCGCAGGTATCCGAGCATCCCAGACCAGCCGAACATGTGTTTTCCTCCCCCGGTCGGGTCACCGTCGGGTCGTTCATTCATTGCCGGTGATATAGAGTGGCCATGCTTATCGCGCGCCCGCTCCCTCGCCTACCCATCATGCATTTCACTCCGACCGGCGAGAGGGTTGTAATGGAAAGATGGACAGAGAGAGCGAGACCCCCCTCTGCTTTGTCTGATGCATCTCATCCCAGTCAAGCTCAATCAGTCTCTTTTTTTTTTTTGATGAATTGAACATGTTTTCTTTTTCTTTTTCTTGATGGCCATTTTGAACTTTGACCACCAAGTTATGAATTTTCTTTTAAGGCTCAGAGGAACCGAAGGAAAACACTTCCAGGACAATGTACACAGGATGTTCATGTTTCAAAGCAAGTTTAGATTTCATAGCTGGAGGAGCCCCGCTGTTTCGACAAGTTTGTTTTGTTGGCTCTGGAGAACATTCCTGGCGTTGATGCAAGGTGTTTGCACAACCCGATCGCCCTGTTGTTCAAGTCGTAATCAAAGAACATAAAAACTTCCAATTTGTGCCAATTCGCCGCAGATGAAGGGATTGTACAAGTCCCGAGGTAAGCAGTTACAGATGCGGCATAAGGAAGAATACTTCAAGGTACATAACGGTCTGTCAGGAGAGTAAATCAGGCTAACTGTTCTATTGTGATCAAAAAGAAGAGCCTTTCAGCACATAAGGATAATACATCATTCAGGGAAGAAAAAACATCTCTTTATACAGACATTACCTTTTATCTGGATGACTGAGAGCAAGCACCTGATAACTGACTGCTGCAATGAAATCCTGCCTGAAAATGACTCACCAATAAACATTTTGATTATATTTTATAAGCTCTCAGGTGTACAGGAGTTGTCCATTGTAAGCAATTGTTCTTGAGTAGTCGTCTGTACTCTGTAGTTGATATTTAATTGGGATGTTCAGTTGATTTGTAGAGAAAATTTGCGCAGACAAATAATAAAATAATAATTTAATCTTACCTTGTTTTAGCACTGAAACTCTTTTTCAGAGATCTGGCCCTAGGGTGGATCCTATTGTACATATTGGTTGGGGAACCTGGAGCACCCAGAGGACACATACGCAGACACATCCCACTGCCTGGGAGTCAAACCAAAGACCTTCCTGCTCTGAGGCAACCAGCCGCCAAAGACCACAACTTGTTTGTAACTTTGGATGGAGGACTGTCAATTGACTCATGATTTTAATACGATTAATCACACTTTTGAAATTTGATTAATCACAGTTAATTATGTAGTCCAACATAAAACAAACTAATTTAAAGCATTTGCTCTCATTTCATGAATATATCTGAAAAGGCCAACTGCTACATGTATTCATTTCGTAATGCAAAGGCAAGGCCCTGTGTTTCATGTCAAATCCATGTTTACAGTTGCCACAGCTGAATTTACATTTAATAAAATCCCCTCTTCGTTTGGACTGTGCTCGGTCTAAACATATAATGTGATTACGTGAGAGAAACTGGACACAAAGTGCTCAGGAAGTCAGTACAAAAGTAGTATTTTGGGGAAGGTGCTCTTTGGCTTTTGTGGAACAGAAACTTAAGAGGAAAAACAAAGAACCAGGGCACTCCTCCCACAACTACAATTCTCTATATACATTTTCTAAAAAGCCTTTATTGTACTGGGCTAATACATGTTAAAATCTTTTAAAACATGTTACTGGTTTCTGCCACGCCTATCTGCTCCAACAAGTCTTTCTCAAGAAGTGGGTACAGAATGTGATTAATTTGTGATTAATTCATTATTTTTTGAGTAATCGTGAGTTAAATTTTGTACAATCTGACAACTGGTATTTCAGACAACTGTTTACCTGTTACATTGTTATAGTATTCATTTCAACCCATTGCTCTTTAGACCTGGGTACCGTTAAAGACACCAGTACGGTATCGGAAAAATAAATTGGTACCGAAAACAGGTACCGAAACAATATTTTACTTTAGAAAGCAAATGTGTCTGCCTGGTGGGTCTAGAGCAGGGGTGCCCAAATTTTACACTAAGGGCCAAAATGTCTGTTTTAACATGTAGGAAGACTAAATTCAACCAGATTTATGATTAAATATTCTTTAATAACTGTGCTATTGAGTAGGACATGCTGTTTTGGTGTCCTTACTAACTATTAATAGTCTACTCGGTCAAATAAATCAAAGTTCACTGCAAAAAATTGCATTTTAATAGTAGTAAAATTAAAATTAAATATATTTACAAATGTTTAAGTGCAAAAGATATTTACTCTTATTTTATGTTCAATAAAATGTTATTTTTTTACTTATTCTAAATGCAAAAAGACTTATTCCTTTGTCAGATACATTTACAGTATGTACCTGCTCAAATCAAGGTCAAATGATCTTCTTTCACGAAAATTGAACTTATTTTTTGCACTGTAGATACTCCTTACAATCTCAGCACTATCTCGGGGGCCAAATGAAACCCCTTGGAGGGCCAAATTTGGCCCCCGGGCCCCACTTTGGGCATCACTGGGCTATATTCAATTCAATTTTATTTGTATTGCCCAAAATCACAACAAAGTCGCCAGAAAAAGAAAGACAGACAGTGAGTGAATATTAATAGTGCTGGAGAATTCCCTGTCCTTAGACCCTCTGTCCTTAGACCCTCTGTCCTTAGACCCTCCTGTCCTTAGACCCTCCTGTCCTTAGACCCTCCTGTCCTTAGACCCTCCTGTCCTCAGACCCTCCTGTCCTTAGACCCTCCTGTCCTTATACCCTCCTGTCCTTAGACCCTCCTGTCCTTAGACCCTCCTGTCCTCAGACCCTCC
>OMNZ01026020.1:2162-15843 GCA_900303255.1 Lesueurigobius sanzi | reverse complement strand
AGGGTCAGAAACCTTCCCTTAAACGAAAGAGAAAGAGTGAGGAGGAAGAGGAAGTACTGAAAAAAAGGATGAGTGATAATTATGGGTTAATACCGACAGGAGATAAAAGTTCAGAAACGGACAGCAGAGAGGAGACTACATCTTTACATCAAAATAGAAAGAAGGGATCTTCAGAGAAAATACAACGACTAAGTCATGATGGTGATAAGGAAGAGAAAGCTCACGTCCCCACTCAGATGTGTGAGGCTGCAGACTAGAGGCTGCTCTCTAGGTGCCATACTTTTAGAGAAATGGACGTCGTGTTAATTGGACAAAAAATCGTTAGCCCATATCTCACTTATTGGGTGACTTTGAGCAAAAATATTTGGGCTCTTACAGTTTCTCCTAGAGGCCAATCACAAAATCTGTGACGTGAGTGCATTTTCTTGGTTGAATTGACACAGAATGACCCAAATGCCCTTAGACCCCGAAGAGTTAAAAAGGTTTAAAAAGTGGGTAGTGAAGATGTGGCTGAATAGACTTGACAAAGAATAAACCACAAGAATGGCTTTCATGCAGTTTATTTACAGCTCAGTAACAGTATGATTATAGTTAATAACATAGTAGCTAATGAGAGATAATTCAAATCCAGGGTTAACCTTTACACTCCATGTTACTGACACACTTGTATTGTCTGTGTCTCCTCAGAGCTGAGCCTGGTTCCTCCTGTGCTGGATGAGGAGGTGTTGTCCCAGAGGCTCAGGGCTGAACTGTCCCTCCCAAAACACCAGCTGCCCCCGGACCACTGTGCCCCGCACCGCCCCCTGGAGCTTCATGCCCAGGTACGGAGTCAGCTAAAGAAACACAACCAGAGCATAATTATCAGTGATGTTATCAGAATAAATAAGGCTTTGTGTGAGACCAACAGAAGGGACAAAAGGAGCACAAATTGGTCATACTTTGCCTAAAAGTCCTATAATAAAATATTGTTCATATATGTACATTTTTAAAAATTCATATATATATATACATCTGTGTAGGTTCTCAGTCGTACAGGAGTTGTCCATCGTAGGCAAAGATTCTTCAGTCTTCATCTGTACTCTGTAGGTGAAGTGTCGGACGTTTCGATCTTAGTCCAAAGATCGTCCTCAGCGAATAAACATTTCAACATGTTCGTGGGTCTCTTAAGACCAAACCAGAAGGAGGAGTTAACCTTCCTTAAGACCCTCCTCTCTTTGTACTAAAGGTTGGAAAACATCTTAGCCTATTCATACTTAAGACAATACAGAGATAACGAGCCCTATTAAGTATGAATAGGCTAAGATGTTTTCCAACCTTTAGTACCAAGAGAGGAGGGACTTAGAGGTTAACTCCTCCTTCTGGTTTGCTCTTAAGAGTGGTGACAATATTCAAAAACATTTGCATAATCCATTTTTTTTTTACCTTGTTCCTATGATGTATGTTTTCTTCTATAATCTGCAAAACATGTGGAGACGTCAGTGACATTATTTCCAAAATTTAAAAAATTTAAAAACCTGGTAAATAAACATGAATTTCAAGGCACAAATGTTGAAGCTCCACCTGAAACTCTCTCTCCGGGTCCCACACGACCAGGTCAGCGTCAAAGCCGGGAGCGAGGCAGGACTTGAGGTGGTCCAGGCGACACATCTGAGCCGGGTTTTGGCTCAGGAGTCGGACCAAATCTGGCAACGCAAAACCTCTTCTACTGGCGGAAGTCCAGAACAGAGGCAGACCTGAAATAAACAAATAATTTCGAACCTTTACGAAACCCTAATATACTAATCGAGATACTAGAAGCAGAACTAGAAAGGCTAGAAAGATTCTCATAAATAAATAGCTCGACAGACATTAAGACCAAACATGGTCTAAACTTAACCACAACAAAACTAACAGCAGTGACCTAGGTCTACACTCGGGCTCTACCAGACTTATCCAGAATGAAACAAGAACTAAACAGGTCTACACTTCACAGTTCAGCTCATCTGAACACTCATACAGTTTCAAGGTGATGTCATTTTTGGTGTCAAATCAGGGCAATTTGCCAAGGATAAAATACATGAAATGAAAAAAAAAATGTTTGAAACCAAAGATTAGTTGCAGTGCAAACATCAACACAGGAAGGATTATTTTGTGAGAATTGACACTTCAGATGACAATCCATCTTGCAAGGTGTACTGTATATTGCGTGTGAATGATTATAGTGGGGATTGTAATGTTCATATTGTGAATTGTTAAAATGGGGATCTGTCTGCACTAAAGGATAAAGCTCAGCTTTTGTTTGCATCTGGGTGAACTTTACTCACTGACAGAGAGGCCAAAGGGGAAACGCAAGCCACAAAAATTACATGCCATCATGGGTGGCATTTTAAATCCTTTACATAACCATAACACACATTTTAAATTACATAGGCTTTAATATGTATTGTTGATGATGTAACCTGAGTTAGGAGGATCTTTGTGTTGAGCAGATTTTCGACTGTTCAATTATTTTTGATAGCTAGTTAGATATAATCTGGCATGTGCCAGATTGATTCGAGTTCTACACATTATCAATCTGGGAAGGCTCTCGTCCAATCCACTTGTGAAAGGGAGGTACCATTACAGCAATACTTCAAGATAATTGGGTGAAACACCTGTTAGTACCTGCCTACCGTACTTTTGCAGATTCCAGTCGGAGAAAAGCACAAACGTCTCTTTGCTTTTCCCTTTTCAAAGAAGAAATAGTAGCATTTCAGCTAAAACAGAGTCAATTGCGGAAGCAAAGCCATACTTGTTATTCTTCGGCAGGGCATTTGGTGCTACGTCATACCAACATGTCCCGCCTTAAACCCCAACACAGGCACGTCATTGGTCCCACATCTGAGTCGAGCCGATCGTAAGGGATTGGAGCCTTTCAAGATATATTTCCCCGAGTACATCTTGCAGCGCAAGGTTAAGTTAGTTGTCATGATTCTTATTCTTCTGATATGAAATGAGTCTGTGTTCTCACTAGGAATGTCACAAATCTAAATGATTATTTTTCTCACACAATAATTTTGAGAAAAATAAAGTGTTGATTAGCAGTAGTGATTTTACAACTATTCAGGATTATTGAAATTAAGGAAGCTTTACAGTAAAAACATAAAAACAAGACATATGTACATTTTTATGTTTATGGAATGGTTGCAAATTGGTGTGAATGTTTAAAAAGATTTTATAATAAGCTACTCCCTCTGATCTGTTCTGTCAACAATTCACTAAAATGAGAGTGACCTAAACAAAGAACAGCTTATTCCACTTTCACCTGGTTCTTTTGGGAGTCTTCCTTTGTCAACGTTATACAATAATCCTGGAATGTAGCTTTTACCTTGACTTGGACATGCAAAGATCAATTCATCAATCTTTTTTTTTTTACTTTTCATACAAGAATCAATCCCCTTCACCCACTCAACCCCCTGACCTCCACGAGTGTTCACCCATATACACAAAGAAGGTTGCTCTCATTGGATTATTTAACATGTTGCTGCCACTTCATGCGTTTCCACTGGACCGTGAGCTTTTATAACCATGGCGGTAATTATTAATTTAATAGTTAATAGTTGACATCTGTAGTTCTCACCAAACTGCAGAGAGGAGATGCCCCCCCAGGCCTGAGTGAAGTCCCCGGTCTCCAGCCTCTTCAGGTCCGGGGTGCAGGGAGAGTGATCGGACACCACCATGTCGATGTCCCCGGCTTTTAACGCAGACCACAGCTCCTCCTAACAACACCAAAATCCATCCTTTAAAACTAGGACTGGGTACCGTTGGTACAGAGGGATTAATGGGTAAATGTATTAAGCCTAGCCTGATTCAATGAGTTTTGAACCTCAAAAGGCAAAATTTGATTATTTTTTTCCAGGTTCATTCACTAAACACCATCCATCCATCTATTTTTTATCCAGGGCAGAGTCGTGTGTTAACAGAGATGCCCAAACTTCCCAATCCATGCACACTCTTCCTGGGGGATCCCAAGCTAATAACTAGCTTCTTCAAAAACTACACAAAATCCCTTGAAATCTTTGAAACTAATTTATAAACAAAATAAAACCATGCATTGGTAACATGGCTCTATTATTTACATTTTGTCGCCAAAAATGTAGGCAATTTTGGCCATTTTCATGCATAAAATGCCAAACTTTTACATGAAATAAAATGTTTTTGCATATTTATGTCAGTAATATACAGCAAAGTTTCATATTGATATCACTCAATTCAATTTTCAACCCTGTTCACCGGCAGTGTCTGGCCATAAGTGAATAGTGCTCATGATGTGTATGACGTCGTCCACCTGGTTTGCAGAGCTCCTGATTGGTGGACAGCACTTGAACTGCGTGGCGCCTGCAGGTATGTCCTCCGCCTTCAGACTGAGGTAATGGTGGGTGGTTTCCACGGTGACGGGGGCCCCGGCCTCACGGGCGTCTCGGATCAACTTCAGTGGATCGGCAGAGGACAAGTGAACTATGTGGCACCGCACCCTGAAAGTGACAGGAAGGACATTAAGGTGAGACACCGCAGGTGAATAGGGGAAAAAATGTATCGAAGGATATTGATTAGAAACCTTCGCTGTATATTACTGACTGAAGAGTATGAAGAAAAAATATATTGCAAGTTTTCTGTCATTTTACATTTCATATAAAACTGTAACTCAAGGGCAAATTTAAATTAAAAAAATGTTCCTAATTTAGTTAAATTTTAGAATTGTTTTGGTGGTGATTTGTTCCTGATTCAGTGTGTTTTTCTTGTGTTACAGTTTGATGAAAAACACAAATTATAATTTTTGTTCAGATTTACTGGTACGCGGTGTGGGGAAATGGTTTAGCAAAATATTGTGACAATAGAATTATCGTAATTATCAATATATCCATCCATCCATTTTCTTCCGCTTTATCCGGGGCCGGGTCGCAGAGGCAACAGTCTGAGCAGAGATGCCCAGACTTACCGATCCACGCACACCTCCTCCAGCTCTTCCTGGGGGTTCCCAGGCAAGCTTAAAGACATCGTCTTTCCAGTGTGTCCTGAGTCTTCCCCGGGGGCTCCTCCCAGTGGGACGGGCCTGGAACACTTCTCGAGAGAGAAGACCAGGAGGCATCCGAAACAGATGCCCGAGCCACCTCAGCTGGCTCCTTTCAACGTGAAGGAGTAGCGGCTCTGTTCCAAGCTCCTCCCGGGTGACTGAGCTCGTCACCCCTCCTCACAATATATCCAATATCACATTGGTTCCCTCATGTTATGAAGCCTTGTAGGAACTGATAACGTAATAATCCATACTGCGTTATCAGCTCACCACTGTTATTTCATTATCGACATTTTGAAATTGGTCCATTTTATTAGCCCTACTTTATACAGTATTTCACATAATAATCAAATAATGTGGCTATATGGAAAACATTTTTACTCAGAAAGGGTTGTGAAATCCCTTCTTGCAACTGTGGGGAACAAAGCATTTGTATATCGACAGAATCATTAACATTTTTCTAAAAGATGTAACATATTGTAACTTCCTTTTTTCTGTAAAACGTCTTGAATTAATATGATGTCCTCTTAAAAGTTGTTCAGTTGCTAGGGTTCTTACTGGTATTGTAGACAGAGCTGTGTGACAATGCGAATGGCTTCAGTCTCCATAACGTCAGGTCTGGACTGCAGAAAGGTGGAGTAGTGACAGGGGTCTGAAAGTATTGAAACATATCTTAATCCAAACTTGGTATGTAATGGTGCTACCACTACTATATAACATACTATATACGTATATAAGACTTTCTCTTTGCACCTCTGTGATCAAAAAGACGAGATGGAAGGCACTCAAAATGTAAAATATATATATACATTTATATGGTATACTATCACCTTGCCTTGTGATTAGGGCTGGGCAATATGACAAAAAATATAATCATGATTTTTGTAAGGGTCCTGGGTTTGATTCCCGGACCGTGTGGAGTTTGCATGTTTCTCCCAGTGTCTAGATGGGTTTCCTCAGTCTGGGTGCAATTTTCCAGCCTGGTGATTCTGACCATTAGCCTGCTCCACGTCTGGAGATGGGTCCCCAGACGGCTGCCCACTGCTCCTGACGGGTCGCCCCAGTGGCATTAAAGGATGGGTCACATGCAGAACAAATTTTATAAAGTATACCATAACCTTATAATTCATGACAATAAACAAGAAACAAAATATTCATGTTTTCCACTCCCAGACCATTTAACACACACAAATCTTTCATGGTCCTCCTCCAAACTCAAAACCACATGCTGTTACATCCACAAAATTTGCTGCTAAACCTGAATCAAAGTTGAGATTGCAATTTTGATTATTTTCAATTAATTGCCCGGCTTATGATAATCGTCATCTCTTACCGCCGGAATCTTGCGTTTCATTTTGCACCTCCCTTTCTGCGTGAAACTAAACAAAGCACATAACTTCAGTTCAACATGAGATGTATTTTACATTGTTGAAACAGTTTATGGAGTTACCAGTAGCACAGTGCCAGTGCCCTGCAGATGCCTCATGGCTGTGTGCAGGTCACTGTCGGTCACGTGTGGAAACTCGTCCACTCCACTGTGAATCATGAAGCATTTAAACCCAGCCACTCCTGCTCGGACCATCGGCTGCAGCTCCAGCTGAAAACCAGGGCCATGAGTTTGCAACTTACTTCATTTTGTTTAAGGATAGATAACTTGTACTGTTCATTCAACTGGCCATAATAATGAACATTATTGCAGTAGGTTGTGTTCTTAATTGTCTCTCGTACCTCGTTTCCAGGGATCACTCCACCCCAAAATGCAGTGTCCACAAAACATTTGCCTGTTGCTTCATGCAGTTTTTCTTGGAAGTTAGACAGTGTGGTGGTTGGAGGGATACTGTTTCTGTGAGAATATACAAACCAAATCAAGTAATAATCACAAATAAATGTCATCCAACTGTTGAATCATTAACCTAATGTGATGACCATATTATAGTTGAATAACTTGTTTAATGGAGGCAGTAGATTCATATTTCACCAATATGTCTGGGCACATATACTGTATTTGTCACACAGAGAAAGGTGGACTATGGTCTTAAGCAGGGCCATTGACAGGGGGTACAACCAGAGCAGTTGCCCCGGGCCTCAGGTTCATAAAAAAGTTGCCTTCTGGCCCAGGTCCCAGCAAGTCTGTCCACAGCGCTGGTTGTATGTATATTAAATAATGATGCATTTGCCTGGATCCTTATGGTCATATTTGTGCAGTAAAAATTGTGTGCGTCAGTGACTATTCAGGACTCTGGGACAAGTCCCATCCTCTGAAACCTTTGTATGAGAAATCAATTGTGTCTGTAATTGCCAGTTTCAAACAATAAAGGACGGTTACTCAATGAGAAGTGCAGGCAGATTCTGGAGAGAGAACTTGTATGAAAAGTGTTAATAGTTGTTACAGTGGCATGTCCACTATAGTGGTCACTCCTCCTGCAGCGGCCGCTCTTGTAGCTGTCCAGAACCCCTCCCACATAGTTCGTCCTGGTTCATTCACGTGCACATGGCTGTCGACCAACCCCGGCATCACCACACTGTCTCCCACATCCAACACCTCAAAGGAAATACACAACAATGCAATAATGCGTTAAAAATATAAATTTTGCTTTGGGAAATTATGAAAAATACTATTCAGTAATTCCAGCTCCAACTACAGAACTACTCCATCACGTCTAAGGTTCAAGCATTGCACATGATTCATAACTGCAGCCTCAATAAACCTGAGTGTACTTTATGTAGAGTAAAACACCTTATATGAGCATATTCAGTATCAGACCATTGTGGGATATGGAAATGCCAACTTCATGAAGCCACTGCACATCAATGCAATGTTTCTCCAGCAGAGGGCGTTACTCAGAAGTATTGGCTTACCTCATCTCCAATAAAGTTGGAGTCGGTCAGAATTTGGTGGATCTTCCCATTTTTGACAGTGACCACAGCAGGCCGCAGCTCAGAGCCCAACAGGACCCTGCTGCTCCGGACAGCTCTGACCGATGATCCCAGCTCCATACTCAGTCAGTGGCTTGCTCCTGGTCAGTGACAGACATTGGCCCCCTCACAACGCGCCGGGACAAAGGATCCGCCCATGTGGACTTTGATTATTACAAAGTCTATTTACACTGGAGTTTCAGTTGCAGCTCGCCTGCGGCATCTCAATTTTGGATTTTTGGCTCAATAGAGGCCTAGACTATATTACTGGCCTAATTAAACTGGTTCAATAAGATGTATATTTCATTAGGATGTGGGTCAATATGCCTTAAATTTACAAACAGCCACAAGTCAAGCCACTTTACGAACGAGAACTGCGAGGGCTGCCCTGTTCTGTTTATTTTTGTAAGTAAATTGTCCAGATGGAGGACTTGAAGTAGTAGGTCATTAGTGTCATTCCATCAGTTCTCTGAAAGTCATGTTGATATTATTGTGGGGGGAAAAAAACAGATTCGCCACAATTAATTGATAAAAAGTCATGAACTGGTTCGAATAAAGAGAAAAAAAATCATCAAATGTATTTTGACATACAGTTACTACACGTGTCCACCAGATGGCTGTACACTCAAGGCATTCATTTTATGAAATACAGCATAAGATGAAGACTTTTTCTCACAGTGGACAAATTCATTATGCACCACTCAAACTACAAAACACCTAAGATGATGTTCATTTGTGAGTGAAATAGGCCTACATTTTAACACGACACACTAAGGAATACAATAAAAGAGATTAGCAAGGTTGTGCAATAGTGTATATAGACTAATGAAATTAGCCTGGCTCATTAATCTCATGTTGAAATATCAGCACCATGGACAGAGTTATGGATAAACTCAAGAGCATTTGTCATGATAATGACCCCACGCTTCAAACGCCAATGTAGGCGACTGACACGCGTGCGCCCCTCAGTGGACGCAATGGCGCACGTCAACGCGTAAAAAATAATCATCGGTATCTCAAATACGATGACAGCGCAAACGACACATTTTTATACTCAAACGTAGCACAAACGATTGATTTAGGCCTAGGTTTTATATACATTTGCATTTGAAGAGAGGCCAACTTCACGAAGGTCGTGCAGCCTCTGATTGGCTGAGAGCTGGAGCAGTTCGTGTTTGAGCCAATGCAATCGCGCGGATGCAGACAGGATGCTGCTCTCTGGCCTCTTGGTTTGATGCGCTACGTTATGACGTCACCTGTTTTATGAGGAGTGCGTGAATGGCAGAGAGAAGAGGCATCCAGCTGCTCGTGCTGTTATGTAATGCGTCAGCGGCACGTTTCCGGAGGAGAGGGCTAACGGAGGGGGATGTGAGTGTTGGCCGTGTACCGAGACTGTGAGCGGGGACGATGCTCAAGTGTTTCACCGCTGATCGGTGCTGAGTCTGGGTTTGGGCCGCGGGGCCTGTCCCTGAGGTGCGCACGTCTGGAGGCTGCAGAGCTGCCCAGTGGGGTAGGCGCGTCTCGGTTCACACCCGTGTCTCTAGCAGTGGAAATAGCCCAATGCGGCTTGGCTTCAGGCTAGAAACGAGATCATATTCTCTTCACCTTCGCACAGCTCTCAGTCCGCAGCCTCTGTGCTGTGCTTCTCACAATGGCGGGTCCGGAGCAGTCCCAACAGCAGCAGCAGGTCGAGGAGAAGGCAGAGCCCATAGATGATGCTGAGATGGCCCTGCAAGGCATCAACATGCTCCTCAACAACGGCTTCAAGGAGAGTGACGAGCTCTTCAGGAGATACAGGTAAATCTACAACAACACTAATCCTCTCACGTGAACAGACTGAAGGACATTAAACATGTTGCTTTCCACGGTCGGTTGCTGTATAGGCTACATTTTAAAGCTACTGTATGTGCCTTTTTTTTTTTTTAAGTGACTTAAGTTTCAGAAGCTCCTCTCCCATTTTGACTGAACAGAAGACACTGTAATTGAAAAACATATAGACTGAGGTTGCTTTGTCCAACAAAAGCCTGTGAAACTCAAACAGGAGCTTTACAATTACATGGATATTTGTTCAAGAGGCCTTTGTCACTGAGGCAACAGGGCAGATACAGAAATGTCCCAAAGATCGGGAACTGGACCAAAGAGAGTCCTCTGAGACTGGTCAGTGTCCAAAGTAGAATTAGCCAGATTAAAATGCAGGGCATTGTAATACTGTGGTGATTTCAGATTTTATTGTGAAGTTAGTTGTTCATGTTTGATCTATTTTCAGGACGCAGAGTCCTCTGATGAGCTTCGGAGCCAGTTTCGTCAGTTTCCTGGTAAGTGTCCTTTTAAAGCACTGTTTTGATCAGACAAGTCAACACACGTTCAACTCACTGGTCACTGCACCAGGTAGGTCAGGAGAGAATTGTCCTCTTTAGGAAATGTATTTGCAGTGAGTAAAGAAAACATAAACATACACAAAGTCCAGACTGTGTCCAACATGAATACATAAATAAAAGGCAACCAATCCAATTAAAGTGGACAGATCATGCATAAAATTCTTAAAAACAGGCTTAAAATCTTTCAATTCAAATAATGTCTCTGTGAGGATGACACAATGTTCTTAAATGCAAGTGCCAGGGCTGATGAGGATCTGGCCTGCTACAGCTGAGAGTGGGAATCACATGGTAAAAATAAACTTTAGCTTTGATTTACACCTGTGGCTAGTAGCACAAAGTTGTTGCTGTGTCCAGAGGAACTGAAACTTCTCTGTCAATGGCAGAATATTTTGAGTTCTGACAGAAAATTTCGAAGGATTAAAAATCAAGCCATTGTCATCCTTTTGAGAGTTTTACACACAAGTTTTAACACAATGTAGTTTCCAAATTCATGTTCCATGATTCTGCTACAAATCAGTTATTGATTGATTGTATCCTGTAATCTGTGTTTTCTTTCATAGCTACATAATGAGAGATTAATTAATGATGAATAAAAATAGCTCATGAAAGATTTTTTACAACCCTGTTCTTCAGAATGACCGAGAAAAATGATCCCTAGCAAAACCACTGGTCCATGCTATGCTATGTACTGTATGTAAACTTATTATGCATTTCATACAATATGAGTGATAACACAAAAACCTTCATTTCACTCATGGTTAGTGGTTGCGTGAAGCCATTTATTGTGAAATGTTCGCTTTTCAACTATAAACTAGCAGGAAAAGGCAGGAGACTTCGCACATCACTAGGATGAAGGCAAAACCCAGACAGTGAAACAGAAAAGAAATCCTGCACACCATCAATCCTTGCATAGATTTATTAGGTTGCAACGTTTCGACCCAGCAGTGTCTTCCTCAGGCAAATAAAGAGGCAGGTGTAACAGGCCACCTTAAATACCCTGTAGGGTGTGGCAGAGGTGCCCAATCAGTAAACAGAAAAAAAACCTACAGAAAATATATATCTCCACAGTACAACCATAGTTAACCATTTAAACAGTGTATATACAAAACAGTGGTCTATGTAAACATGATACAACAATATCTCCACACAGCAAAGAACAATCTGTAAACAGGTCAGTTTAAAGAAAAATATTTAAGTTTAGTTCATCAAACCTTTTGGCGCTAGAGTTTGAAGGGTATAAATCCAAAAAGCTTCTCTCTGCATTAAGAGCGTGTCGTGATCACTCCCTCTTGGTGGCATGGGGCTCAATGCCAATGAATCTGAGGGAACTGATGTCGTGGTTCATGTCATTGAAGTGCACCGCCACTGGGCAGTCTCTATCGTTCCTGCGCATTGAGCTTTTGTGTTCTGATATCCTTAGTTTGAGTTTCCTTGTCGTCCTTCCGATGTAGGCTAGAATCTAGCCAAATGTCCCTGATCAAAAGTTTACATATTGTGCATCTTGAAACAAAAGTACATTTTTCCAGAGAGTCATGTATTTCAGCTGAAGTGAGTTTTTCTTTGCTCCTGGACAATTTTCCTGGCTGTTGTTGTAGGTCATGTAAAAGTTAGATCAGAGACATTTGAGTAGTTTCTGTTTCATTATGATTTCAAAAGAGTAAACTCAGTTCTTTGACAATAAATGGCTTGGCACAACCACTAAACATGAGAGGAAAATAATATTTTTGTGTCATTCATATTCCATGAAAAATTGCCAAAAAAACTGTAGGTATTTTTTTTTTTATAATGTATGTTTGCCCTTGATTTAAGTGATTTCGTTGTTCTTAAAATCTGTCTCTTGTGTTGCCTGCTCTGCTGTTGAGCTGATTCTTGAGTGCGCTCAGGGTAAATCTGTTAATTGACTGATAAAAAGAGCTTTTCACAATCGGGATCCAGTTGGAACCGCTCATGTTAAAGAGCCGATTTGGTCATGACCGTCACATCACCATTTTGTCGGCCAGGCTTACACAGTGATACGTAACAGTTTGGGCTCCCTTCATAACCTGCGATATCTCGGTCTAATCCTGGACCACTGACACTGCTGCTTCCTCTGCCCTTCACTCTCCCATCCATTATCATAATGGAGCTCTGACAGAACATCACACTAAATCTACAACAGAGGAAGTTTGAGCGCTTCGGTCTCTGCCACAAATACTCACACATATGTCGATGTCGCGGGGTTTCCAATTTCATCTCGACAGGCGATCTGCCTGGGAGGAAGAGGTGGAAAGTGACAAAGTAAAACGTACAAATATTTGTCAAATGTATGATTAATGCTTTTTCGTTTCAGTTCATTGCATCTTGACAAAATTCAGAATATTTGAAAAAAGATAGATGTAGGTGAGTGCTTCTCAGGTCTACTGAAGGTCCACGGGTGCACTGCTAGGGTGAGGCCAGAGCATGCTAGAGATAGATGGAAAACGTGATTTGCTTGTTTTTGAGCCATGCGTGTAGTCAAAAAATGAATCCGAGGCACTACCGTGTACAAAAATATACACAGGTCCTTTATTTAAATCATGGACAAGCCTACGCATTTCAACACCAACGTGTCTTCGTCAGGGCAAGCGTTCACAAAACACTTGCCTAGGTCTGGGTACCGCTCATTATTTTTCGATAGTACTTAAACGATACTTGATTTACGATACCGATACCTGAACGATATCTTTTTCGATACCGGTAGTACCTTCATTATTTTTTCGATACCATCCTGGTATTGTTTAACGGTACCCGGTCCTACACTTGCCCTGACGAAGACACGCTTGAGTAATTTTCACTTGCCAAGTAAAGAAATCTGCCAATGGAACAAGTGTGTTAGAGTTTGTGAATTGGAACCCCAAAGCAGAGACTGATAAAACGCAGTTCAAAGAAATACATTTCCGTAACAGAGGCAGGATTGGCCCTGGAGACAGGGGGCTGGCTGGCAAAAACTCACTCCAGGAGAGGCAGCAAGAGACCTCAGGACAAGACAGAACATTAGAATCCAAAATAGTATTTAACAGGTCTTTATTACTGGACACTACCAAGTAGAGGCAATAATCTGTCAGGGAAGTGGAGTGAGAACCGGGGTCTTGAGGACTGGACATTAATGAGGAGTGGATTCAGGTGTGCCTCATTCCCCTGGAGGAGGAGCCAGCCACGCCCCCTGTCACACGAAACAGAAAAAGGGAGAGGGAGCAGAAAACACAAAAAACAAACAGATCCTTAAAGGGTGACTAAATGGGCGTGCAAGAGCCTTACTTCACCCACACACACAGTCCGAACACAGCAGAGATATGGGCGTGCTCGGAGGCTTTGGGGTGAGGTGCAGGGGGGTGAG
>OMNZ01026019.1:8679-43266 GCA_900303255.1 Lesueurigobius sanzi | reverse complement strand
GCCCTACTCCCTATTGGCTTTTTGAAACTGTTTTTTTTTTTGTCTTTCATTGAGGCATTAAAACAAATTCTCCAATGTGTCTCAAGTAGGTCTCATACTCTGGTCTCATCTGTTACTCCTGGTGAATTTTAGAAGAAACAAATCAAACAAAACTAGATAAAACTAAAATGAGCATCACATATTTGTCTCTGTGAGCTTACGAATTGACACATTTCAGCAATAAAATTTTCCTCTGGGATCTTTAACATTATAGTTCAGCTCTTTGTTCAGCTGTAGTTGTTTAAAATGTGCCACAGAAATGAAGTTTGAAGTGACCATTTGATGACAGAACTGCAGTAAAGACCTGGCACAGCGGCACTGAGGAGCAAACCCAGGACCCGGTGATTTCTATGAACTCCAGGGTCATTCCATGTCAAATCAACAAGATTCTGCTCAACCATCTCAGATTTGCTAATGCAACTTGAATGAAAAGGAGCAGAGATAAGAGTAATCTTATGCTACAGTATCTGCCCCTTAGGTACTTTTACATAACACCACATTAGTCTTCTATCTACAGCATTTTTTTTCCTTTTACAAATATTTACATGCCATTAGGTGTGTACAGTGTTACAATTATCCAAAATTTGAATCAAATTTGTTCCAGACATTTAACACTTTAATTTTCATAGTTTGTATGTGTTTCTTGAATGCCATGATTGTTCTGGAATCTTTAATTTCTTTGTTAATTCCTTTTACTGAGCCTTTGGTTCTGAACCTTCGACCATCTCTTTTTTTCAAAATTTTCTTGGATGTTTACTGGCAGTATTGCACTATTTGCCTCATACAAAACCTGAAGAATGTTATAATCAACCATATCATACGATTTATGGACCAAACTGTAGTAAACAACTAAATATAGCGTTAGAAGAGAATGATCCTTTTTTTTTTTGGTGTTCAAACAGAGAAGCAGCATAACCTACAGTAGATGAGTCAGCCTTATGAAATATTAAACTGTCCTGTACAGTATTAGCCATCCTCACAGACATCGTAGGCTACACCTCCACTAATAAAAGTTCATTTATTATACACCATAATACCATTGTCATGTGCTATTTAAGACATTCCTAAATAATAAGTCCAAAATGCAGTACCTGTGTGTCTCGGGACTCTCCTCCCTGCGGTCCGTCTGTCCGTGAGAGGAAGAGACAGGTGAGAGAGTTCTGCTTCAGGGAACTGCTCCATGCCACGCCTTGCTCTCCACATTTAAATACCACTGGATTTGACTGATGTTGAAACTATATCCTTTGCAGCCTGCGGGGAAATAACTCTGAAATATTTTTCATTTATTGTATTATTATCATCGCAAATAAAACACTGTTGTTACTCATCAAGTTGAGTCCACACACTGAGACCTTATACCATTAATGTGTGAAATACTGTTTGTTTATCTGTTCACACTGGTTATAGATGAAGCAGGTTTTGTTCAGGACGACCCAGAGTGTGTTGTTGTCTGTAGCTGAAGCTGTGATGCCGTGGGCGTGTGTGTGTCACCATGGACACTAGTAATGCAAATACGATTGTGCGTTGGCTCCGAGTTCACCTGAGCAAGAGGCCGAGTTACCATCCATTATACATGCACCAGTTCAGCTTTCCCCATTTGCAAACAAAGGAGAGGAAGCAGCTTGACAAAATGTGAAACTACTTTGGTCCACTAAATGGTCGCTTGTTTTATGTTCAGTTGTGCAAAAATGTGTTAAATGTGTTAATATGCAGCTGCTTAGGGCCCCAGTCCACCAGAGGGCCCCCCAATTGTGCATACATTTGCACTACAGGTTTTGCGCGCCTCATAAATAAAATTTCAAATGTCGGATGTCTCCTCAAAATAACTGGTACACTGCAAAAACGAATCTAGAAATAAGTAAAATTGTATTAGAATTATTTAGAGCGAGTGTATATTTGTCCTTGATTGACTATAATTTCTAGAAATTGGCCCGTGGGGTAAGTTTTTTCATTTCAATTAAGAGAACACATCAACAACATTCTTGTTTCATATTCAAAATATTGTTTTATCTCATTTTAAGTGTGACTGATATTTTTTACATAATTTAATAGTAAAAAAAAAAAAAAACTTACCCCACTGGCAGAATTCTTTAAATTAGTTATTCAAATCGAGGGCAAATCATATACAAATAATTTAAAAACAATAATTTAATAAAAATAGAAGTAGTAATAATTTATAGATATATTTTTTTATTTTATTTATATTTTATATCTATTTTATCTATATATAATATAAATATAAATGATAGAAATCAAACAATTATCAATATGAATATATGGTGATGATATGATGAGTAATAACTGTGATACTGAGAGCAATATGTATATGGTATAGAAGGGTAAAAATATATACAGTATATGTTTATATATGCATACACTTGTATAATGTGCAGTACATTGTGAATGTATTTGTTGATTGAATGTATTGAAACTTTAGTGTTTCATATAAACATGTGCACATTATGTAAACTTTGTTGCATAACTGTATAAAGACACCAAGGACTAAGCTAAGTAACTAAGTTGTAGCAAAACATCATTTAATTTAATAGAATGAATAGGTGGTGGGAGTAAGTCTTTTTCTTCTTCCCACTCCTTTTTGAGCTACATTTTTGTTATTAGTACAAATATAGTATGTTTTGTGTAACATTATGTATTGTTTTTTTCCTTTTTTCTTGTTCTTTGTTGTTATGGCTCAAAAATAAAAAGTATTCATTCATTCAACTTCACTGGACAGACCTGAGATATTAATCTAAACATTTGCTCTGCATCAGTGCAATATTTGAAGGAAGATGGGATTACAATCTAAGAAATATTCATGTCTTTACTTTGTTTACATAAAGTGCTTGCACGATCACCCCCGTGCCACTAGAGGCGCTGTTCATATTCCCTCCTGCCATGTTTTTTCCTTTCCTCACGTTGCTCGTTGATGTGGTTGATTTAAACATGGCGTTCACCAGGAGCATATATCCCAATACCCTCTAAAATATAATTAGGCTCTTAATAACCCACTTCGATCAAACGTCATGTCGGAGCCGGGGAAGGAAAAAGCCCCTGCCGCGGAGAAAGAGTATCGCACCCCGGGGCTGCGGGGCGCAAGGACCACAACGCTGTTCCGCGCCGTCAACCCCGAGCTCTTTATCAAACCCGTAAGCAAACTTATTATATAAGGACTAAATGATTATCTACACACTGGGGAAGGACCCATCTCAGTCATTAATGTCGCAATAGGAACAGTTTGGAGTGAAACAGGCCAGGGTCTAGACTAGAGCAAGAGAGGGGGCTAGAGTAAACCACCTCCATTTGATAGTACTATAAAGTAATGTGTGAAGTCCTGCTTCTCATAGCTCTGGGACGTGTACGTCAGCCAACAAAGACTGGGAAAACACTACTAATAAGACTAAAGCAAGAGAAGCTCACTGGGCTTCTTCTGGTAATCCTCAAATCTTCGATTTTAGACTTTATTCGTTTCATTATAGTATATTGAAATAATTTCCTTTATGCTGTTGTAATGCATATTTTTTTTAATGATTAATCATTTGGCTGCAAAAGGAGCATGAAACTTGCTAATGGTCTGAGATTTATCTCAAATGTGGGAGAAAGAGACCAGTGTTTACATACAGTTGTGCTCAAAAGTTTGCATTTCATGGAATATGAATGACACCACAAAAACCTTTATTTCACTCATGGCCAGTGGTTGCGAAGCCATTTATTGTAAAAAAAAAAATAAAAAAAAAAGAAAAACGTTGTTTACGGTTTTCAACTAGCCAATTGTCCCTGATTAAAAGTTTACATATTGTGCATCTTGAAACAAACATGCATACACAGAGTCCTGTATTTCAGCTGAAGTGAGTTTCTTTGCTCCTGAACAATTTTCCTGGCAGTTGTTGAAGGTCATGTAAACATTTGAGTAGTCTCTGTTTCATTATGATTTCTAAAGAGTAAACTCAGTTCTTTGCCAATAAATGGCTTCGTACAACCACTAACCATGAGTGTTTTTGTGTTCTACATATTCTATGAAAAATGACCAAAAGACTAAAAGGGTATATAAACCTTTGAGCACAACTGTATATACCCTATATCTTTGGAGACAAAGAAACAATTAAATCGATTTCTAAAATAGTTTACAAATATTTCAATAATCAATAAGTTGTTGATTAATCAATTAGTTGTTTCAGCCCTAATATACAGCCTATATGAACTGATACTGTAGCTTATATGAAAAGAGCTGATCTTGTGCTTCCACTTGTGTGTGTTTGACAGAACAAGTTTGTGATGGGATTCGGGTTGCTCACCATCACCATGTGTGTGTGTTACCTGGGCTACATGCACGCAACAAAGGAGAACCAGCAACAGCTCTATGAGGCCATCGATAGCGAGGGCGAGCGCTACATGCGGAGGAAGTCTTCCAAATGGGATTGAACATCTGATTTTTGTGCCAAGGAAAAGAAAACCCTCGACTTGACATGAAATGATGTGGACTGACATCACTTAAGATTTTGAGGAGTACATAAACATTTTTATTACATTATTCATCTGCTCTCCTGATTATGGCACAAAAAGTACTTTTTTTTCCAGACTAAAAACCTTGAATAAATATTCCACCTGAGGTCCACAGTGTGACTCCTCACCTGGCCTTTTCCTCCTATGGACAGAGTAACACAAATGTATAATTATTACATGGGCACACCATTTGAACCCAAAAATGTACAATGTTGTAATTAAAATTATATTTAAAAAAATCTTCTGTACCTTTATAACATCAGCCAGCTCCTTCAGCGCCTGTTCATAACGCTGTTCCAGACTTCTGAGAAGTTCAGGTTTGACCATTTGCTTCTGGATGCCTGGACTACCTGCCTCACTCACCATGGTTAAGAAGTTCTTCTCCTGTCAGAGCAAACCATATGGCTCATAATAACTCACTTATATAAATGTTCATGCACATGTTCCACCTACAGACCTGTACTTTCAGCAGGAAGGTGAAGGCCAGTCCCACTCTGCCGGCTCTTGCTGTTCGTCCGATTCTGAACCATAAGTTGGACAGTTAGAAAAGGGAGGATATATATAGAGAGATGCATGTTTTTATACGAGGGCAGACCTGTGGATGTACGTGCGGACAAACTGCGGTGCATCATAGTTGATCACACATTTGACAGCGCTGATGTCGATGCCTCGGGCCGCTGCGTCTGTGCTCACCAGCCTTCAGAATCAGAATACTTTATTAAGCCACATGGGAAAGTCATCAGTTTGTGTTGCTCCAATAAATATAAACATCAAAACACAAAAATACAGCAATATTTAAACACTGACTGTGGTTATAAAATAATATTGGGAAGAGATTTTGTGAACAGTATCCATTTCAGTGGTGGAAAGTAACAAAATAAAAAGTACAACTACAAATTATAGGTACCTTTACTGTACTTAAGTAAATTTGAGGATGAATACTTTATTAGTAATTAGCAATTTACATTTTAGGGCCTACTCCACTACTTTTTTAAATTGGGTTAAAAGAATTTTATTTTCAAAGTGACCTCTTTACGATGAACTGGTTTAGTCCCAGTTTAGACTTGGTTTAGTGGTTTACTCATTTAGATCTGGTTTAGACCTAGTTTAGATCTAGTTTAGTCCTGGTTTAGTCCTGGCTTAGACCCGAGTAAGTGGTTTACTCGTTTAGTCCCGTTTGATTCAATTGAAATAAATACTTTTACTAAAAATTGTATCAGATACTTTTTGGTCCTGTATCTGCACTTTTACTTAAGTAAGAATATTGAGTACTTCTTCCACCACTGATCTGTTTATATGTAGCATAGAGAAACTTACAGTTCAATCTTTCCTTGCTCAAACTCCTTCAGTGTCCTCCTTCTCTCCCCTGGACTTAATCTAGAGGAGAACTCCATCGCCTGGATGCCACCAAACAATTGCAACAGCAGCACCAATCTAATTAAACAAAACATTGGCATTTTTGCACACTATATTCAATGGAAATACTATAGTTGCTGTGTGTAATCTGACCTATGAGCTGCCTCTCTGGAGTTGGTGAAACACAGAACAGGGCTGAGCTTCATCCGAGTGACAAAATGCAGCAGGACAAGAGGCTTCTTACTCAGTGTACATGGGACATAGTACTCCTGAAGTACATGACATTCAAAAGTAGAGTGAGTGGATTACTGTGCTCAGTGATCTGCACTAGTCTGAACTGGAGCCCTTACCGTCAGCCCCTGAGGAAAGTGGAAGCGCTCTGGCGTTGGGGCAGGAGCAGAGGTGGGCTCTGATGATTGGAGGGCAGAGGTAAAGAGGCGCGGCTGATACAAGCTCAACTGTTGGAGCTTCTCTGGGTTGTGGGTGAGAGTGGCAGAGAATAACAGCTTCTGCAGAGGCATCTGAGGAGGAGACAAGCTAGACACAAGACAGTTCTTCTTAATGTACTTAAAACACAAATGAGATCAAATACAAGGAAAGCTATCAAAGCAAAAGGGAGCAACTAAAGGATCCTTGTTCCACACAGTCAAGACTGGGAAACTGGGCCATCACTGGGTAAAAACGTTGAAACCATATCATCTTATAACTCACCTGGCAGCAGTAATGTGTGATGTCTCCGTCCTCCTGAAGAGGCCGCTGGATTCACTTTCTGATGAGTACACAGCATTTACCACCTGGTTGAGCCAGGACTGATGCATACTATCAATCATTCTGTCTGCTTCATCAATTATCTGTGATCCAGAAAAAGTATATTGGTCTCTATTACATGTATTGATTATAAAATTACATTTGGTCATTAAAAAGACAAACTCACAAGAAACCGGAGATGTTCCAGACAGAAGCTGGAAGTTTTATTGATGTGATCAACAAGGCGGCCTGGTGTAGCAACAACAATATCTGCTAAACTACGTCTTTGACCACCCCTGGAATACAGTCAAACTTGTGAATAAAAGGATCCCTCTGAAACTTAAAAAGAGTGTTTAACACATAAAGAAACTTCACCTGACTTCTGCGAGTGAGGTTTGCTCAGCTGCCAACGACTTGTGACCTGCCAACATCACCACTTTGAGTTGTGTACCCTCTGCATATGTTGAGAACACTCTCCACACCTGCTGGGCCAGTTCTTTGGTGGGCAAAACGGCCAAGGCTCTGACCTCACACACTACTCTCTGCATCAGCACCTGGTTCACAAATCAATATGCAGGGGGTTGTGTTGTATAACACATCAATGACTGGTTTTAATGACATAATTTCCCCCTAGAACTTCAGTTCTTTACTTTATCTTTCCCTGGTCTCATCCTATATTTCAAGGAAACTTACACTGAGAAGCAGTTTTCCTTACATCATGTGTAGTTTCGTAATGAAACGTGACACTAAAATCTTTGCCAATCTATCGAAGAAAACATTATACACTTACCTGTATAACAGGTAGGACAAAAGCAAGTGTTTTCCCACTGCCGGTTGGGGCTGACACACAGATGTCTCTGGGTCTGTAACCCCCAGGACCCACCAACAGTCCATGCGGAGCACTTTCAAGGATAGCTGGGATTACCTCTGCCTGCACTGAGGACATAAAAAGCTCTTGATAAGACATTTTGTTGAGGAGTCGATGGGGTTATTATTTGTAAATACCTGGGAAAAATTGCTGGATGTGGTTGTTTTGAAGTTTCTTGAGCAGGTGTGAACAAAGTCCTGGGAAATCAGCAAGTGGATGCAGTTGGCCTTTAAGGCTGTGTGGAATGAGATCAGGCTTAGATAGCCACTGAGGCAGCACCATATTCACCTGCAGAAACAGTTAAGGTCAGGGTACTGGGTGTGTATACCTTACTCTGTAACTACTATTATCACAGAGAAAAGTAAGGCTTTGTGGGTTGTATACTACTAGAGAATAACCATGGCCATAGAGCCTCTTGCACCTTTTGTGTGTTTTTATTACAAAATCCTCCAAGAACAGTGAATCCCACAGCAGCAGTCTTCTCTGGAGTTTCTGGAGAATCTTCTTTTTGTTTGACTTCATCTGTTTTGATGTCTCCATCTTCAGAAGCTGGAGTTTGTAGATCTGAAACACAACAATAATTTCAAGGTACTGTACTGTTAAATGTACTCTTCATATGTTAAATAGTAGGCTATGTCACCTGATTGAAGATGCCCGACTGAATATTTTTTCTTTTTCTCCTTCGCCTTCCTCTTCGGCACCACAGCTTCATCTTGGTCAGACTCATCTTTCCCACTGCGAACATCATTACGTTTTCGTTTCTTTGGAATCTTTTTGGGTGTTGCGTTTTCTTCTAGCTGTAGTCTAGTTTGAGAGTCACACTGTTTCTGTCGTTCCTTGGCTTTCTGCTTGAGTTTTTCTAGTAATGTCTGCGACCGACTGTCTTTGCTATCGTTATCTTCATCACCGAGATATCTGAAATAAACAAAAAAAATACGCGTTAATGCACAGGAGTTATATGGATAAATACAAACACTGAATGCTTTTACCTGTTTACAAGAAATAACGACATTATTGTGTTGTCAGTTGATGTGCTGCAGAAATAGTGACAGGTCGTATAATATACACGCTAAAAAGAATCAACAAAAACACGTTTTACTTGGTAGGCGCGGTTGGATGACGTCATTTACAGTCGCCGCGGTGGACTCAAAAAAGAAAATGAAAACAAAAAATCGAAAATCATTTGCATCATGATAAATTGTTTTACAACGTAAGCTATCTTATATAAATTAATAAGAAATTATATATAAATGATCTAAACAATAATAAAAGTGATGCCTGTATGGAGTTATGTCGCGTAGGTACAGCCGTTAACTACAGTAGTAACCGTACTTATTAACTCGCGTTAGTTAAACCTGTAAAACATAAAGCTGCCCATAAGTTAAAACAGTGTGAAAAGAAGTGAATCAACGTCCTGGCCTATCACAGAGCACCCTGCGTGGTGACGTAGGCGTTTTTTTCCCAGTGCATTTCACGATGGTTTCAGCGGCGCATTCTACGCGGGAGCTTTGGATCAGGTCTCAACAAGACCCCTCGGTAAATAATGGTGAAATGTTGTTTTTTGTTCTGTTATGACAATGTTTTACTTTGTACCTTTACAACTGTGCTGCATGGACATGATCCCTGAGCGTGTCGCCTGCTGGTGTCTCCGTGAATGTTATATGCAAGGTTATTGCAAAGAGTCAGCTGTTAGCTAATGCTAGTATGTGGGGTTCGGAAGAGGAGGCGTGTATAAAAAGTCTTGCTCTAAAGTTAACCAACCGTAACAGACATTTATTATTTGTCAATGCGACAAACTTTCCTCTTTAATTCTTCATAAATGCGTAAGTTAACTCCACGAAACAATGTATAGAGCTGAACTTAGCTGAGCAGCGTCCAAGTAAAAATAGTAGTATTAAAATTCAATATTCATGCTTCTAGGAAAAGCAGATAAACGTTTCATTATTGTCATGATGTTATTGTCATGATTGATGGTTGTTATTGAAGGTCCTGTTCCGAAGAAGGAATGGCTATGAGGAGTGACACCCGGGTGGAGGCAGCGGTGGAGGAGGAGGAGAACTATGGCCCGCAGCCACTGGTCAGACTGGAGGTAAGTTAACCCACTTCAAGTCTCAATTAGACTCGGTTTCACTGTTGGCTATTGTTAAATCGTTGTATTTGTCTCACTCTCAGCAATGTGGAATCAGTGCCAGTGATATCAAGAAGCTGGGGGACGCTGGCTTCCACACCATTGAAGCTGTGGCCTACGCTCCAAAGAAGGAGCTGCTCAACATCAAGGGCATCAGCGAGGCCAAAGCAGACAAGATCCTAGTGAGTAAATAGGAATTTATGTAATTGAGATCTATGGGTGATGCATTTGACAAGGCACTAGTTTATCAGCTGTTTTATCTGCCAGGCTTTATTTTATTTACAATTTATAATTCTATGATCTTTCTCCTCTTTGATCAGACAGAAGCAGCTAAACTGGTACCAATGGGTTTCACTACAGCTACTGAGTTCCACCAGCGACGAGCAGAGATCATTCAGATTTCCACGGGCTCCAAGGAGCTAGACAAGTTGCTACAAGGTTTGTTCAGACTATTGAGATGAGAGAGACTCATTAATACTGTTATTGCACTGTTGCAAAATATGTTCAGATGTCAGTATTGATGTTTTTTTCCCACAGGTGGCATCGAGACAGGCTCCATCACTGAGATGTTTGGGGAATTTCGCACAGGCAAAACACAACTTTGTCACACTCTAGCAGTTACCTGCCAGGTATTAATAAGAATTACAAAACAGTCCAGATTTTGAAAAGCTTTTATGTGAGGTATTAAAGCAGCTCCCCCTTCTTATTCTCAGCTGCCGATTGACCAGGGTGGAGGAGAGGGTAAAGCCATGTACATTGACACTGAGGGCACCTTCAGACCAGAGAGGCTGTTGGCTGTTGCTGACAGGTCAGTCTGTGTAAAAGCGGGAATGCTTGGCATATTTCATTTGAGGCTGATTCAAACTCTCTACAATCTTCAAACTGTTTCTCTTGGTCAGGTATGGACTGGTTGGCAGTGACGTTTTAGATAATGTGGCCTATGCACGAGCCTTTAACACAGACCACCAGACACAGCTACTGTATCAGGCCTCTGCCATGATGGCCGAGTCGAGGTGAGTGAAGTTGATGATGTTATTGGCTTTATTATTAATCATATTAAGTAAAAATGAAAAGAAAAATCAGGTGCCCTGTGTTTGATGTCTCCCCCTTGCTGCAGGTATGCTCTGCTGATTGTGGATAGCGCCACAGCTCTGTACAGAACTGATTATTCTGGTCGAGGAGAACTGTCGGCCAGACAAGGACATTTGGGACGCTTCTTGCGAATGCTGCTGCGTTTGGCAGATGAGGTGAGCTCCTGAACCTTGTGGAACTGTGACTCATTTAGAACATAAATACTGATGACATCCAACCTGTTCATTATTCTATCTTCTGGCAGTTTGGTGTTGCTGTTGTAATAACAAATCAAGTGGTAGCCCAAGTGGATGGTGCTGCCATGTTCTCAGCTGACCCCAAAAAACCTATTGGTGGAAATATCATGGCTCACGCCTCCACCACTCGGTGAGTGTTTCATGGAGGGTAACACTTGAAACTGATATTCTTGAGAAAATGTGTGTAACTCCGCGGTTAGTTATTGCACTTCTGAAGGTAAACTTGACGTTAGTCCCTGCTTCGACAGTGTGTCTCTCCATTTTTCTAACTTGTATCAAATTAAAAACAATCTTAAAATACCTAAAAACTAAACTTTGCCTTCCTCCTTTGCAGCCTGTATTTGAGAAAAGGTCGTGGAGAGACCAGGATTTGTAAAATCTACGACTCTCCCTGTCTGCCAGAGGCTGAAGCGATGTTCGCCATTAACGCGGATGGCGTGGGGGATGCCAAGGATTGAGGAACGTGGAGACATTCACTTTTGGCCTGCCCTGGCTTCAAAAGAGACTTGAATGTTCTGTGGAGAAGCTGAGAGACTCTTAACAGGAGAAAAGCTATCGTACACAGCTGCGTTTAGCTGTCGTGTTTAATTTACTCTGTTCGTAGCTGTCGCTGGTATGAGAAACTGTCATTATTTATGTGTAGTTAGTGTTTGTCTGAAAGTATTTGCACCTGACATGATACATTTGAAAGACTATTGTGTGACTATGTGTAATCTATTTACATAATGAGCAGTTTTCAATTGTCTTTAGTGCTTTCCTTTGTCGTCTTGTAGCTGTGTGGATGTGATGAATATCGAATGCCCCAAGACTTTGTATTGTTTTTCTCTGTATAGAATATAAACTACATATGTTTAATAATTATTATCCTGCTGGTCTGCTATTTTTAGATCAATATCATGAATAACGTGCATAAAACGTGCTCAACTCACAAATACTCTCTGACTGGGTGCAAAATCCTAGGAACAATGTATAAACGAAAGAAAGGACAGCACTCCTAGTCAGGAAGAACTTTTATTGCCTTTGCCAGGCTTACAGGCAATAAAAGTTAAGTTCTTCCTGACTAGGAGTGCTGTCCTTTCTTTCGTTTATAGATCAATATCATACAATCATCTTATCCTATAGGTGTATTTCAAGGTAATCATGCTCTATTCAAAGTATTTTGACATTTAAATTTTATAACTTTAGTACAGGTATGAGTATTGTATTGTCTATAAAATTGACAATTGGATCAGTTTAATTTGTCATAAACAAGTAGCGTTTAACTTTTTGTTTACCATTTTATTTTGATAACTTAATTTCCGAACAAAAGTCAATACATTATATGATTGAAAGTTAGATACAATAAATCCTTTGTGACAACATTACACAGTGCACCCAGTAAAGACAGTTGCTTATTTGTGAATCTGTAGACATCAGTGCTTCATATAGTTTTATTATTCTGGAGCTGTGATTCCAGGATTTTTGACATCTCTTCATCCTGAAAAATGGAAATGAACATGAATCTCCCAACCACATAAATCTACCTTCTTAAAAAGAACCCACCTGAAGTGTGTTGGCGGTGGTGAAGTTTGCCAGCTCCATCCATTTTGATGCCTCTGAAATGTTCCCCAGCTCCCGATGACACTAGAGCCAACAAGTCCAGTCAGAACTGTAAGTATACTCAAGGTGTGACGACTAATACACTAAAAATACAGTTACCTTGGATATGTAGAGTCTGACAGTCTTTGAGAACCCTGGACTCAGCTCCTCTGCCTGTTCAATAGCACAAAGGGGGTTAACTAGGCAGTGGTGAGTGACGGGCTACTTTCTTTACTTCAGATTTTGGTCTAAAATTCAGTTATGAATGCACACATGGACTGATTTGTTGTTTGGAAAGAAGAGAGGAAGGTGGTCTCTGTCTGGTTCCACGTGGTATGGAAGTAAAACCTCTGACTAAAGTAGATCAATATAGTAAGCCAGACTTAAGTATTGTATTTCTCATGGACTAAAACCAAATTAAAAAACAAACACAAACCTGCAATTCAATCAGAACAATGCCTTCAATTCTAACCTACTTAAGAGCCAAACGCATTTAGACAAACTTTATTGATCTACAAGGGAAGCTGCATTGTCAGAGTAGCTCAAATAGTAATGTTAAAATCAAAAAATAAAGTGAGAGAATAGAACAAAAAGTAGAAATAACTCAGAATAGGTACTCTGGCATATATATCTGTAAATATACAAGTTTACAAGTATAAAATGTTAAAATAGGATGATGCACAGTTGTGCTCATAAGTTTACATATCCTTTTAATCTTTTGGCCATTTTTCATAGAATATTGATAACACAAAAATCTATTTTTCCGCTCATGGTTAGTGGTTGTGCGAAGCCATTTATTGCCAAAGAACCGAGTTTACTCTTTTGAAATCTTAATGAAACAGAAACTACTCAGATGTCCCTGATCGAACTTTTGCATGACCTTCAACAACCGCCAGGAAGAACTCACTTCAGCTTAAATACAGGACTCTGACAGAATTGGACTTTCTGAAAAAAAAAATATATATATATGTTTGTTTCAAGATGCATAATATGTAAACCTTTGATCAGGGACATTTGGCTAGCTTCTAGTAAAGAAACGTTTTTTTTCTCTTTCTTTTTTACAATAAATGGCTTCAAACACCCACTAACCATGAGTGAATTAAAAGGTTTTTGTGTTATCATTCATATTCTATGAAATGCATAAGTTACCCTGCCATTCTGCCAGGGGATGCAAACTTTTGAGCAGAACTGTATGAATGTGCTTCTGTGGCTCAAGTAATAGTAGTATCATTAAAAGTCCTAAAATTGGAATTGTGTTGAGAAGGACTAACAGTGAGGATTAGTGGAGAAAGCTGTACCTTGACAAAGTTGTCAAGTGCCTGCTGCAGAGAGGAGCAGGGCGGGCTGGGATACAGAGCAGCAGCTGCCTTCTGTTCCAGCCAGTCCAGTGATGCCACCTGCCACAGCCGTAGTACATTATACAGGTGAAGAGAGGAGGATCATTTTACCATTTTTTCAACTAAAAGGAAACGCATTGTAAGAGAACCGAAAGCCTGACCTCGTAGCACCACTTGGCGAGCAGGTAGCAACAAACGGGGTCGCTGTTGGTGAGTGCCAGAGCCTGGTCTAGATGCTCCTGTAAAATCACAAACTAATGTCATTCTGAAGACTCTCGTCGAAACTGACTTTGGAAAGCAGGAGGGATGGAGGGATACCTTCATAACGCGGCTGCTTCGTATTTTGCTGTGGATGCTCTCGTGGTCCACTGTCAAGCCAGTCAACATGGCAAACCTACCCCACAAAAACAGAACTACAGTATGCCAAATCTGGAATCACAAAAGCTTAAAGAGAGAAAGCAATGACATGCTGGGAAATCGGGGGAGTCGTGATGTTTCTCAAGGGCACTAATGGTCTGGCAGAAAATGTAATAAATTATGGACAGAGTCACAGTTGTGCTATTACGGGTCTACAAGCTTTAGCTGGGCTGCAGCAGAAGCCTGTGTTGTTTGAGGATAAAGTCTCATGTAAATCTATCAAATAAGGACTCAGGTATTTACATCAAAAAGAACTTTCACATAGCACTGTCCATTCATTGCTTTGTATTATGGAGAACACTTCTCCGAGTTAATTTAAGTTGGTAGAGTCCAAATCCAGTGGCGATAAAACAAACAAAAGTGTTTGCGTAAGTAAAGTGGACAGAAAAAAGGCAGGTAAGACTGATAAAAAGCATCAGCGACTACCTGTGGAAAATGTGGATTAATAAGATATTTATCACTTGTATAACTTCCTGTGCTGATTTTGGAGATGTGTCAGGCCCAGATTATGTGTGTGGCTGCCCCATTACAAAAGAGAATGTGTTACTATGCGAGACCGATCCTACAACCACTGGCCTCTAAACCAAACTCCTTATGAGATGAGCTTAAGTTCCAACTGTCTGTCAGAGGGGCAGCCAAAAAGGCTCAGCAAGCAACTAAGAAAAAGTTTATTTTCTTACCATTTATGGCCATCAATGTTCAGTCCGTTCTTCTGCAGAGCAAGTTCAGCTTCCTCCAAACCTGTACAAAAGCCAGTATCAATGAGAGAAGAGCAGAGTAAAAGCTCAAACTGGTCATGGCCATACACATGGCATTTAAATATGTAACTCTGGGGGGCAGTAGCAAGAGCTTTACACACTTAGACCGCACTTACAACAGACCTATTCCTTTGCTCTAAATAAGATTAGTGCATTGTTGTGTGTTTGAACATTGATTCATAGGTCTGTGGCAAATTCCTCTCTTATCCTCTGATACAAGAAGGCGCAGAAATCAACATAATTATACAGTTTTAAAGAAAAAACATGAATGATTTGAACCTTTTTAGTATCAGACTTCTCCTTATAACATTGGAACAAATAGAGTAGAATACTTCCTGGACCCACATTAGTTTGCTTAACAACAATTGACAGCAGAAAGAGTAGTAGACATGCCGTGAGTGATGGACACGATGTCATGACAGAATGTGCTCTGTGTGGTACTCACCCTGCTGCGCCAATGCCCTTCTCTCCTGGGGGTCTGTTGCACACCAGTACATGTCACTGAGAGCTCGGGCCAGACGCCAGACAAACTCTCGACTGTCTCCATACTGAGCACAGACAAACACATGATTACACACAGTACGCAGACTTTTATCTAAAATAATGTAATAAAAAACATTTTCTGTGAGCTGTTAGTTTGAGAGGAGAATGTGCTGATGACCATTTCATAAATCACAAGTCAATGTGTAGCGCCATCTGTTGGTGTTTTGGTCAAGATGCGGCATGTACTGTAATTCTAAACTGAGAACAATAGAAAAATCTATCTACAAAACATGTAGGACATTTGTATGCACATGTGCTCCACTGTAGCAGTGGGGAAAAGAGTAGACAAGAAATAATAGGAGCTTAGCAAACAGCCTATGCATCTACGCAATGCTTCAGAAACTATAGCTCAGTAATAACCTCTGCTCTGTTGTCCTGCAGCAACCTGTAGCCCTCTGCCTTCAGCCTGGAGTCTCCGGTGTGCAGAATGTCACTCTGTGCCAGTAACAGAGCAAGCTCTCCACTCGAGCCCTCTGTCCTAAGCTGTCCCCCAGCGTCTGTATCCTGCCCCCCAGCGCCCATGTCCTCTTCAGGATCCTCCTCCTGAGAGTCGTCCTGTTTCAGGGTGAGGACCGTGGCGCAGCTCTGGTCTTCACCCTCAGACTCCTGGTCTGGACCCTGGTCAGGCTCCTCTCGATCAGTTTCTCGGTCTGTGTAGTCTGACTCAGCGTACGCTGTGGAGTACCTGTAACAGTGGACGAAAGTATTCTCAGAAATTACCATTTAAACTCACACTTTCCTAAAGCTCTTGTATTAAATCTGTATGCTATTTACATGTTAACAGCATCTTACTATTCTCAGCTGAAAGTTATCTATTTCAGCACTACATAGACACAGAAAACATTTTGTTTTTTATTACTTAATCAAATTGTCTCTACTGAGGCTTAGATTAGAGTACTATGCCAACATACCTCCAGTGCTCTCTATTTAAACCCCGCCTCTGCCTTCGTACTGGTCATACATACCCTCCCTCACTGGTCTCATAGGTGCTGGCCATGCCCTGACTGGCAGTGAAATAAATAGAGCTGGATCCAGTAGAATCCGTGCGCTCCCGGTGAACAAGGTGGCGCCGCCGGCGAATGCGCTGACTCTCTTCCACTCCCTTCCTGCACAAAAAAAGCAGACTTCTGGTTAGTGCCTAGGTCACTAGAATCTTAAAAAAACAATTTTAAAATGTATATTATTGGTGGCGTTTTTGTGAGCAGTGCAGCTTTCTGGCATTACACTAACGAGTAGCGAGTGGTTGAGACAGGAAAGAATCAGGTTAGAAGCAATGGTCTTACTTAACATCCTGAATGATCTGCAGAGCGATGCCCTGGAGACCCCCCCTCAGCTCAGCCACCTCAGAGCGCAGAGAGGACACACAGTTCAGGACCTGGTCCAGCTGCTGCCGGAGTGCCACCTGCTGGTCAGGAGACAAGCCCTGGACTACAGCCTCCACTGCGGCTAGGGCTTGCTGCTCTGCCTCCGCCTCTGCTAAACACATATGGACAGAAAAGGACAGTCACTTCATACCATCTTTGATAAAGAAACTTCAGACTGAGAGTGTGAAGTACCGAGGAAATCCCTCATATCCAACCATCTGACAACATGTATAATAATAATTATTACCTAGGACTGGGTACCATTTTTATTCAATACTAGTACATTAACGATACTTGGTTTATGATACTGGAACAATACTTTTTCCGATACCTATACAAAATGATTTGTCATTTACACAAAAAGTAAATATCTAGAGAAGTTTAAATGATCCAAATGAATCTTATTTATCTAAATTTGAGCTGATTTGACGAGTTAAGATTTAGTCGCTCATTTGACCTATTTCTAACCACTTGTTCGAAGGGGAATTTGACTTGTTTCAATCGATTTCTACTGATTTCCTTTTTTATTTAAATTTATTTGCCAATGGGGTAGGGAAATTTGTGTTTTCATCCTTATGGCGGTTTTATTTTCCAAATTCAAGTGAGATTACCTTAGAATCAGTAAAAATTGTCATGAAATAAGACAAATAATGTACATACATCTAGTCAAAACTGCTCTAAACAAGATTAATATTCTCAAATTAAGTCATTTATACTTATATAAATGTTATAATTATATTGATTTTTTTTTCTGTTTTGTTGTGTAGAACCATAAAACGGAACAATATAATTTATTAAATAAAATATTGTTTCTTTTAGTGTTTTCATAATTTATTTGAGCTTAGACACCTAAGTCACTTTCTTTAGTGCAGTGTCAAAATTAGCTTTCTAAAGAAAAATATTTTTTCGGTACCAATTTATTTTTCGATACCGGTAGTACTAATTATTTTTTTTATGCCATACTCGGATTGTTTAACGGTACCCAGTCCTGTTATTGCTTCATTTAGAATCAGTGAACATCCATTGACTTCTCAACTACCCCAAACATAACACTAGCAGCCACTACACATCAGGGTATTTTGGCACAGTGATCGCCTACCAGGCAGAGCACGCACCCTGATCATCCTCCAGCGCCTCCCTCAGCATCAGAGCCGCTCCATCGCCATTGTCCATGGGTTGTGGCAGGACAGGCAGGGCCTCGACAGTCAGCGTCGGGCACTGTCTCCTCCTCACTTCTCGATAAATGATGAAAGCGATCATGCCCAGTCCAGCTGTAGCTCCCACAGCGAGTCCTATCAGCCCGTTTCTTCCCAGGGAAGTGTTCATAGCTCCTGTCTATGCTGCACGCCTGTCACGCAGTTCCCACGATGTCACGATCATGTCACATTCTGTTTACCATCATAACATTACCTTGTTAGCTTAGTGATTATTTACTAGTTTAAGTTATTTAGGTGATTTAATGCAGTTCAGTTTCGAGTAGGTGGACAGATGTATCAGAGCATCATTAGCTTCTCGATGCTACATAAAGCACCTGTCAAATAGCGACATCCGGATCTCTTTTCACCCAAAGCGGAATTTTTGGTAAGAACATAATCCGAGTATATAAACATAAACATCTAAACATAAAAAGTGAAATGTTCGGAGCAGAACATCACTGATGTGGTGAACCTTCATCCACATGCACGGTTCACCCTGTGGCGTGTTCCTTCCCTTTACGTCAAATAATACATAACATTACACAATATCCGGTTTCAAAATAAAATTATTTCAAAATAAAGGAAGGCGAGTGAACTCCACGGGTGAACCGGACAAAATGGTCAATGGAACATGTCTTATCATATCTTGTAAGATCTCAGATACTGCAAAAATCTTGAGAAAAGCAAAATACGTTCCGGAATACGTTCCTCCAACCAGGAGACCAACACACTGGGCAGCTTTCTTTGTTTCACAGGTCATCAAATTATTCAAAATTGTGCATCATTAATGTAAGCCACAAACAAACATGGTTTATTAAAACACCCAACAAAACTTTCAAATAGGGGCTCAATGCATAGTCTACTAGACTTGATTTGATGAACATTTTGATCAAACTTAAAAATACTGTAGGAGAAAAACGAAGAACCAAGGCACACCTCCCACAATATAATTATCTATTTACATTTTCTAAAAAGTCTTTCTTGTACTGAGCTAATAAATATTGAAATATATTAAAACATGTTGCTGGTTTCTGCCACATGTATCGACTCCAATAAGCCTTTTTCAAGAAGTGATGACCAGCGACTACTTCTCCTCTTTTATAGAGTGATTAGAAATAGGACACCTGGTGTGATTAGGAACAGTGAGGACACACCCTCACAACAAAGTGGCATCACCCTAGTGAGAAAACAATGAGTTTCTGTTCTGAAGAGCACCTTCCCCAAAACACTACTTTTGTGGTACTTAGACTTCCTGAGCACTTTGTGTCCAGTTTTTCTCACATTAGAAATTTTGTAATTTAAACATATTTCTGAACCTGGATCTGAATCTACTTAGATAATGATTAGATGCAAAGCATGCTACTTTTTGAACTTGCACCTCTGGCTCATGTGTGTATGTGTGCAGCCATTCCGATAAATTCCTCCATATATCCTGTCTCGTATGGGGACCCCCTTACCAAATAGAGGAAATATCCAAAGACCCCAAAAACTTCCAATCATTATGACGTTACAATGAATTGTGGCATGTAAAGCCATATGTGTAAAAAATGTTAATTGAGCCTAGCCTAGTTGTTTCCATCAATAATTAAGATCAAATGAATACATTATATAAGGTATAAGTTATTATCAGCTAATTTCCTCCCAAAATATTTGAGAAATAGGACACCTGGTGTGAAATAGGACACCTGGTGTGATTAGTGAGATCTGGATCTCAGATCTCACTATATACTTGTGTATAGCCAACTAATCAACAGCAAAAATAATGAGGCTATACATTTTTATAAAATATTTTCGACTGTGGCCTATTTCTTCCCACGAATCACAAACACTTGCAATGCACTTAAAGTCACTGAGTCAATGGTTCATAAGGTCAGGTGCTGAAACTTTATACTGAGAGAATGCAGACTGACTGGTCCTTTGTATTTAAACATATTACATGAGTAACAGTGGCACTCAGCTTGTTTAACCAGATCCACACCTTTGTTGCCTGGAAAAACTAATGATAGTTTATCTTAAATAAACTTCTACTACGTTATATACCCTATTTAATATAACAGCCAATACCGGGTCTTCACATTATCATAGGTTTGCTTCTTATTTAGTCTGTCAACCTCTGTCTGTGCCAAAACTGATAAAGCCAAAGGTAGTGCTGGTAGAGCTGAAATTTAATAAAGCAAGATTTAATTAATAGTTTACTAAAACTGTAGACAGTTAGCCAAATTGATTAAGGGACAACTCAACATTTATGTGTGAAAATGTACACCTAGGCCCTCCCCGGTGGCCCCGCCCCCTCGTATGGCTCCGCCCTCAGAGCTGATAAACGGTCAGAGCTGCCCTCAGGTCTTCACTCTTCACGGGATTCTCACAGGAGGGAGCTGCCGCTGAAAGATGGCGGAAAGAGGCTGCGAAAGACACTACGGCTTTATTTGTTGAGTCCTGAATGTTTCTAGTCCTGCTCTGAAAGGCATCGCTGCTGCACAGGGAGCGTGTTTGTTTCAAGAGTCAGAGAGAAGTTTTGTGGAAATGAGCCGCAGCTGAAAACTACAATGAGCCGACGCTGCGAAGGTGAAACAAGTGCAACTCTGGCTCCTCACTTTCACCGAACTCTTCCGCTGTATTTTCCATGTTTTTATCCATTTTGGGCAAACCTTCTCTAGTTTGACAGGGATCTGGCTGAAGACGAATCTGTGGATGTATAAACTATTGTAATCTTTGTTTCGGGCCTAATTCTGGTTCTGTATCTCAGGCATGTGGGTCCAGCAGCAGCTCTCTGAGCCCTCCCCTCCACTACCCGCAGACCATGTCCTGTTCTCCGGGGCAGTTTCATTCCCAGGTATGGAGCATTTTCTGTTTGACTGCAACAACTTGGACTTTAGTGTCCCCCTTTTAATATTGATCCCACCAGGATGTTGTTGCTGAGGCCACTTGCACAGAATGGCAGCCACGACTCTGCCAATATGCCCCAGGACAGCTGTGACTTCAATTGTTGAATGAATGTGAAAATAAGATGCATCTCATTGTTGCTTTATTGTCTTACTCCAGCACTGTCTTTAACCTGTTTAAGATGTAGCTTTTGTTTGTCCAGGGGCGTTTGATCAGCTGGGCTACCCTCTGGTTGTGTTCCCTGTGGCTGGACTGGCTCAGATCTCCTCGGTACTCAGTAAGGCAGAGGTAGTGGACTTCATCAACTACTGCCTTTACCAGTACAAGTAAGAGGGCAGGTTGCATGTTAAGAGCGTTTCTGAAGAGGTCTGATTGTGTTTTGTTTGTTTTTGGACAGTAAAACGCAGAAGAGCAGCTTTGTGTCAGTGGTAGCTGATCTCAGAGAAGCATCTGCCTCCACCACACGGTTCATTGCGGAGACCTTGCTCCTACTTGAGGTATTTTGGCAGCCTTGGCTTTGCACAGTATTGATGTTGTACGGATTACAATGTCTTGCCTTGATACTAACTTAATAATTGAGATTTTAAACTTCAAATTTACAATTAAACAACTGAAAGAAGGCTGAAATATGAAGTGCTAATGATAGAAAATCATGGTTCTGTTTGAGCGTGTGAAAAATGCTGATGGTGTGGTTTTAGAGGATTGTAGCGGTGGGTGTGGGGACCATCTGATCCCAGAGACGCTGCAGTGTTTGCCAAAAGGGATGGTTTCCCTGCGTGAACACTTAAGCCTCCATCTACTCCTTGAGCTCTACAGTGCAGTATTGTATGATTGCCCTTAAGTAAAGTAATTTGTTATGTAACTATTGTTCACTCGGCTATCTGTTTTCTCAGAACGATACAGGCTTCGGCCGA
The DNA here is from genome assembly GCA_900303255.1 of Lesueurigobius sanzi. Lineage (NCBI taxonomy): Eukaryota > Metazoa > Chordata > Actinopteri > Gobiiformes > Gobiidae > Lesueurigobius > Lesueurigobius sanzi. Next base: position 21,310 of record OMNZ01026019.1, on the reverse strand, counting down.
GTCATGTGAAAGGGTGATCACATGATCTGCCTGTCAAAATATCACATTGCATTGGCAAGATAAAAACGCTTTCCCTGGAATGCTTGTGGATGAATAAAAATAAACCAGAGTCAGCATCCTGCTGCAAGCTGATGATTGGTCAGCTTTTTGTGTGAAAATTGAATCAAAGTTATATAATTTTGGCTTCGCCATCGTAGACGTAATGATAAATATACTGTTTTACTCATTTTGTGTTCCGCCCACCGCCTGCTGCCGGAAGTAAAAATCCCATTCAAAATCTCCATAGACTTTAGACTTTTAGAAAAATTAAAATAGTAGGAGTTTAAAAGCACGCCGGGGGCTAATCAGCTACGTGCTAACTGCTAACCATAGCACGGATATTTTATCTTAAGCAAGAAAATGCCAAATACTTGAAGAAAAAAAAATTGGGTTATAATGTTTTGGATAAAACTTAATTTTATTATTGTGTGTTTTATGCCCATAAGTCTCCACAGGCTGATTAACTGCTATTGTTCTTTTAAACATATATATTTTTTCTTTTTATTTTAAAGTCTTTTTTTAATGGTATTTTTACTTCCGACAGTGGCCAAAGGGGCGGATCTGTGGTGTTCCATTATGTTCCATCAGATCACTCTTATTTAACGTGATCCTGAAGTTTTTTGTTTTCATTAGCACACCAACATTGATAGTGAGGGTAATGCTGTATAATCGTAGGTTGTCTGTCATTTCATGTTCTGCCATGTGTTTGTCCCAGCTGCAGAAGAGAACGGTCCACTGTGCATATATAATTCAACCAAAGAGGAAAGACGTGCTTCGGCACTTGGTCAAACTGTGGACCTCTTCCAAATCACAGCCTGTTACTTTTAAGGTATATTTCACCTCTGAAAATAAATGTTAAACACCAAATTCCAGTCAATGCTTTTTGATTCTGAAATTTCCATAATTTTTCCAGAAAGTTCTTCTGAAAGAGGTTTTTGAGCTGTCCAACTACATCGACAGAAGTCAGCTGCCGGCCTCACTAGGAGGATACCTCGTGTACTCTCACCAGAGCTGGGCAGTCTTCACTAAGGTAGCTCATTACTATACCTTCTTCTTGTGGTACATTATCTCACACAAGGCCCTCCTTTGCTTTTGGCTGCTCAGCCTTTTCACAAAAATGTAGGAAATGAAGCCATACCTGACTTGTTAAAGTAGTCCGTGACCAGACCTGAAACCCCCAGGGCATTACTGTCTGTTACTGTTTATCACGGAATCTTTGGCTTTCAAATATGTGAACTTTCAAATATGATGATCTAAAAACATTGCATGTAATTTGTGAATGTACAAACCTATCACAATCACTGACTCCATACCTCCATATCCATCAGTGCCCTACTTATGCATAATAGGGTTGGGCGATATTTTTTTCATACCGGTATAAATAAGTCACATGTGACTTATTTATACCAGTGTAAACAATAATTTAAAACTGAAAACGGCGAGTGGATGTGTGCGTGCGACTGCAGCGCACTGTGATGACGTATCAGCCGCGGCGCCTCACTTGTTTCCATAGTGTAGAAAAAAATGGAGGCAGCCCACGTGACTTTCCCCTTTAGTGTTCAGCGCTGGCTAATGAGGCCAATTCATGCTAGCATTTGGAGCGCCGCCATGTTGTTTTTTGGAAACCATTCCACATTAACATGTGCGAGTTACCTTTTCTTTTAATGTTGAAAATATTAAAGGACAAAGAGCAAGATGGTGTAGTGCGTGGTAAGAAAAGCACTTGAGGGACATATTAACAACACTATTTCCAATAATGAGTTAAAGAGGGGCCAAAAAGTTGCAAGCCAATGGGCACTTCCGGTTTCCGGAAACAGCCCGTAGGCTGGTATGGCTTCAACCAGAGCTAGCCAATTATATCCCCATCATTAATATACACTCTATGCTTGTATCGGAAGATGGGGACCAGCGGAGAGGAGAAACCGCAAAAGAGGCGGAGAAGACACTGAGATTACACAGGAAGAAATTGTGCCAAAACGGGGAGGTACCTCTGCAATATATTAGTGGTTTGGCTTCAATAAAGCGCACACACACATAGCAAGAGACTATATTATGCAAAGTTTGCTGCAAAGTAATGGTGATTCGGGCGCCGTCTCAAAGTACAGATTCAGGGCATTGTACTGATTTTAAATGTGTGCATTACCTCATAGTCATCACTCATTTTCGCTGCTCACCAAAGCCCAAAGAAAATGGACACGCATGGAAACGGCTGATCAACGTCTGCGGAAAATAGTGACTCGCAGATCGATACACACGTGAACAGAAAAAGGATCTTTGATTTTTGCATCATCCCTCTTGTTTAGTTAAAAACACCAAGAGCAAAGTTCTGACTCTAAGTTTTACAGCGGCGCCTCTGTATCAGTGAGAGACGATTATGTTTGGTCTGCGCTGCCAGCAGCAGGGGCGGTACTATGTTGCAGACTGGGGCTCAGGTTGGTGCCCTGTGGAACAGGGGCCCTCCAAAAATCTGATATATATAATAAAAATAAAAATTGCTTGATCCAAAATGACATTTGCATTAAACTTGATTAGATAAAGTTTATTTTTCTGTTAACTGTCTGCATTATACAGTAATTCTGGCCAAACTGGTCCCTCCAGTTAAAATACACCAGAATTCACTAAATAAGGTCTAAAATAAACTCTCACAGTAAACACACAAATAAATCAGTCAATGCCCTTTACAATTTAAGGCAAGTCTATTTTATTATATGGGTTTAAGTTTTATATCTTTTTATAAGGCTCCGCTGAAATGATCACATTGTATCATATCTTGATACATGCCAAGAAATATCGTGATACATGAGGTCCATATCGCCCAACCCTAATGCATAATAGTCATATTTTCTTTTGTAAATCAGGAAATGAATGAATCATTTGGAAATGTATTCAGTTGAGGGTTTCATGTTCCGTGTAGGTAGTAGCAGTCTCATGACCAGCCACAGGCCGAGGGAGGCATCAACAAAGCGTTGTTGTCTCTGCTCTCGACACACAGCCGTGGCTCATACACATCCTCCAGAGTCCACAGACCTGTTCTGTCTGTCTCACTCCCTCATATGTGCTCTCTTTTAAAAGGCTGTTTGTGATTGCTTCAGAAGCGCGCTGCTTTATCGTGGTTTCCTTGGTGAGCTCTGTGTAAGTGCTGACCTTATTAGCGAGTGAAAAGAGCCCTTCTGTCTGTGAGATTATACATTCAGTCATTGGGCCATGCTGCCACCACTCATTAACATAGTATGGCTTCACAAAGCGGCTGGCCCAGAACATTGTAAACATGACCGCATTACATTTGAGTTCTCAGAAGAATTTCTGCAGCACGCATACCATTGTGAGGTCTGGGGCTTGTCATGTCAGCCCTGTTGAACACCAACAGGTTCTTCTTCCACCAAATACCTTTTCAAAACATTTTAATTAAAAAGTAGATGCTTCACAGACTGTCTTAAAGCAGAAGTTGTGTTTAGCTAAAAAGTAGGGGATTGTTGCATTCATGTCCTTTTTTATAATGGATTTATAGGTCTCATATCGATAGGTATCTGTAAAACTGAGTTGTTTCTGTCTAAATGAATTGGAGCTGTGTTTGTTTGAAACACACAGGTGCTTAGTCTTAATTTGCTTCAGACTGGACTCTAATATCATACATTTTTTCCTCCTCAGAGTTCTGAAGCTTGTTTTTGTTGTTGCAGGAGATGGATGTGTTTGCAGAGCACTTCGTGTCAGTTGCACAGCGGTTGCCTGGCTGTCTCTCCTCTCTCCAGGCCTTGTCCACGCTGCCTCTGCCCAGTTCAGCCCCTGAGCTCCAGCTCTTCTGCTCTGCTAATGAAGCCCACTACAAGCAGCTCAAGAGGTCGGACAAACTTTCTCACTGGTGGTTTCCCTCTGAATGTTTTTAAACCACAGGGAGATGATTGTAATTCTTCACATTCTTCCTCCCTGTATATTCCAGATGTGGATGGGTGCATATTATCATTTCATGAAACACAATACATTAATTAATGATGTGGCTAGAGCTCAGAATAGAGCTATTCCTAAAAATTTTAAAATGTCAGCAGACCATCTGCTCTTTAGGCCCACATTAAGAACTGCATTTTAAATATTTTTGTAAACCTTTTATGTAACAAGCCCTGTACCAGTTTCTCAATATATAAACTAAACATTCTAATGTACAGTATATTAAAAGGAAATGTCATTTCACACATCCATTGTCTACTAATTCCTTACTGTTAAAAGCTGTCTCATACTAAAGTTAACAGTGGCGTAACCACAATGTAATTTCTGTTCTATTTCAATGGGTCATGCCACTAAGGCATTACAACAGACCAATGTAATTTAGGAGAAGAATCTTCTAGGACTGTACTACTTTAGTGCACGCATATGCTTTACCTGGCATTAGAATGAAGGTTTTTGCGTCTTACCAAATATTTTGACAGTAAAATGAGATCTGAAAGAGCCGGACTGTGTTTCTTTGTGTGTGCAGGGAGTTGGGCCTAGATGACCTGTATAGACATTGTGAACTTCTCCTGGAGAAACTTGGGGCTCCTGAACATGACCCTCACTTTCTGGCGATGGCCGGCACTGCTCTGTTCACCCAACATTTCTCCATCATTCTGCAGAAGCACCGCAGGTACACACCCAGCCTCCGTCACTAAGATCCCTGGTGCGGTTAGGATACACTGGAGCAGTGGTTCCCAACCTGGGGGGCGCCTGGAACTGCAGGGGGGGGCCCAGAGCTTTGTCTAGTCAGAGGGTTAGGCCATAGGTCATATTTCAGTAAATTATATACAAAAAAAATGACTAAACATGACTAAGAAAGGACTGCATGTACAGAAAACATTCCAAATTATGTTCATTGGTTTGAAATAATTCTTATTTGGACACATTTTTATATTGTAATGTATTCAGGAAGCCTGCGGTTTTGGAATGGGGGGGCCCCACCTGTATCCAGCCTGAACAGGGGGGGCTTCTAAGAGAAAAGGTTGGGAACCACTGCACTGGAGGACAACCAGCTTGCCCTCCACAGTATTACAACCACTACAGCAGGTGGCAGCTCTGTTGTGATCCCACGGAGAAACTTGCACACACATTTCCCAACATGCACATGGGTAGCAGCATGTAATGTAATAATCTAAAGAGACTGTACAGCGCAATATTAAACCTTTGTTTTGCTTGACAGGATCACTGCAGCGTTGCAGAAAATGAAGCTCCTGTGGCAGGAGGCTTTTTCAAAGGCGCGGCTCCAGTTACACGTGCTGCAGCTGAGAGACACTGCTCTGCAGGTCATTACTGGAGGCCATGTGTGCAAAGATTGTGCACATTTTATCAAAGCCATAACGAATATCAATGTTTTTGTTACTGTTTTAGATAACTGAGGAGATTGAAAGCCTTCTTCAGCAGAAGCTCCAGCCATATGACATCCAGATCGCAGGAGATGTTGCTGAGGCTGAGCGGATGGCCTCAGACTTCCACTCCTCTCTCTACACTCCAGCCATGGTACTCTCTACAGCTGGACTATATTAGACAGAATTATAAATACTATACTATAACTGACTCTTTTGCTTCAGTCTTTGGTGGTTGCAGCAGAGGAGGTGGTGCACACATTAACAGAGGTCCTAAGCGATGCTCCGAGCAGAGAGCGCTGGCTGCTGGACCTGCACAGGCTGAAGGAGAAGCTTCACTCCACAGTGCACTTGACTCTGCAGACACTGCAGGCAGTGGCCAAATATCACAGATATTATAATAAGGTATGTCACTGTTTAGTTCTTAAGGCAGTGGACTGGTGTTAAATATGTTTTCGTCCTCAGGCTCGCAGCTGGTACCGCCTGGTACTGTCAGAGAACTTCTTACAGAAGCTGCTTTCTGAAGTCGACAGACAGAGACACCAGAGAAGCTTTGGTACTCTTCCCACATGGAGAAGGAAGCTTTCTGGCTTTCTGAAAAACAGTCCCCCTCCAAACTCTGAAGAATTGGTTCATTTGGCTCATTTGTCGAATGTTATCCCTGACCAACGGCTCCAGCAGGAGGGCATGCAGTTGTCTCAACGGTGACGATCTAAATCTTTATTTCAACTTTTATACAAAATTCTTTAATATTATGGTTTATTTATGCATATCTGAAGTGTTTATCCTAGACCAAATGGAAAGTCAGTGGAAATGATACAGTAATGTGCTGTTCCAGGTGTATAACTTTGAGACGTTTGATCATCTCTTCTGAGCCACGTACAGTTGCTGAACTACAAGTGGCGCTGCAGTGGCAGTATGAGCTGCTGCACAATTCACTGGTTAACCAGAGTTTCAGTCCAGCTCCATGTGTTCAACGTTGTCCTGAGAGTACCTCCATCGCCGGCCCCTTGTCCCCTCTGCGTGGAGCGGCAGACCGACTCAGACACAGCACAACGGCGGAGGGCAAGCCATCATCTCTCAGTTCATTTGACTCAGGATTTGATGGAGCTGGGAGCCTGTTAGAAGGACCAACTGTGACCCCAGACTGTGGAAAACAAGCTCTGAACCAGTCACAAATCCAGGAGGAGACTGATCCTGACTGTTTTGGATCACTTGGGAACTCATCTAGGGCTTGTGTTCACTTGGGTCCTAAAGCAACCCCCAGTGGGCTCAACTTTGAAATCAAAGTTAAACGGTCAGCAGCTCATCCCTCCAACCCATGGCTGAGTTTACCAGACAATGACCTGGAGAACTCCTACACTGTGAACATCACTCCAAAGCCATCACCAGAGCACAGAGGCTTGATAGCCAGCCAAATCCACAAAGACTTCTCGCCCCCTACAGCCTGGCCGCTGCACTCCCAGAGCAACCTTGAGGACTCTGATCTTGACCCCATTGCACACGTCCTCTCCAGTACTGTCACAGAGCCCAAAGACCAGACCTGCACCCCAGGGGCCCCCTCCATGCTCTGGGACTCATACGACCTCCACGAACAGTATCTGGATGCAACAGAGAGGTACTCATTGATCCACTCTTGATCTTTAATAAGCATAAACTTAATTGCCACTGTTATTAAAATTGGCTGACTTTCTAGACACTTATTTCAGGTCCATCTCTTTTTTTTCCCCAGTGTGAGTGCTCTTTCTTTGAAGGACTGGGACATAAAGGAGCAAGAGAACCTGACTGAGGTGGAGAAGATCCTTGAGCGAGCTGACAAAATTCTAACTGTGCGTTTAAAAAGGCTGCTGCACGTGGGTGATTTGTGACCTCTGTTAAATGGACTTGTTTTGTTTTTTTAGGAGGAGGAGAGTGTCTTTGCTCAAGAGGCTCAGCTGGACGTTCTGCTGCAGTGTGAACTGGGGCCACAGCCCTGGTTGGCCTGGGACAACCCGGTAAAATGGCGACTATTTTATTAGATTTTTTATTATTCCATTTTTGTGCATGCCTTATAGTTATATCCTTTATTTTATTTTTTCCATAGTTTATTATTTATCTTATTTTTTATCTATATTTTATGTTTCATGCACGAATACACCAAAGAAAATTCCTAGTCTGTGAAACCTTCATTGACAATGGCAATAAACTCTATTCTTATTCTGATATTCTTCCTAAACAAGCATGTACTAAGAGTATTTATTTATTCAATGTTTAACGTAACGTGTTAAGTAGTTTTCCTGCTTTGTTGTTGCAGATGTCCTCTGCTGAACGGACTACAGCTAATGTTCTGATCCTAGACCAGGTTGATGCGGAGTCTCAGTCTGACGTGAGAAGTCCTCAAGCTGGAGAGTTGAGAGCCAAACCAGACTTGCTCACTGAGCTCAAAGAGGTCCATGCTCTGGACCAGAAGATCCTAGAGGAGAACTTAAAGATCGATCAGCTCAGGCGAGAAGAGAGTTCAGAGAAAGATGAGCAGAGGGACTTTGTCACATTGAACGAGCAGAGCACCAGGGTGCAACTCACAAAAGAGAAAACGGAGCAGGGAAACCTGGACAAAGACGGGTCAGTGAGAACAAGCCAAACACACAAACACGGAGAGCGACCTGCAAGAGTCATCAGGTGCTCCATAATGTCCAGAACAGAGAGTGAGGAGGACAGAGACATCTGCAATGGGCTGCTGTCGGGACAGCAGAGCTCAGAGGGACCACTCTCAGAAGGGATGTCGAAGGACATGTTCAGGATAAGTTGCCATAATAAATCTGATGTAGTGGGTTCTTCTCAGGAATGTCCAAGCAGTAAAACCAAGCTTAGTATAATTTCCTCTGCTCTGGGCCAGAATTATGAAAGATTGGGAAATGATCTAGACTGCCCTCCTGCTGAGCCCCCAGCCGCTCATAACTCATTAGTCACATGTATAGATCCAGTCCAGCCCACCTCAGACCACCCGAGTGTCAAACCAGACAGTACAGAAGAGAGGTATCCATCACAGCCGCGCCCCATACCCAAGCCCAGAAAACCCTTGTTGATAAACAAACTGAATCTGCAGCACAGTGTTCTCACTAACGAGGACAGAGATGTGTCCCCTGAGGATTCTGGAGACAGCAGAGCACCCATTGAGGACACTGGAGCCACATGTGTGCTCACTGTGGACCCTGGGGACGGAGATGCGCAGTCCACTGTGGGCCCTGGGGACAGAGGTGCGCAGTCCACTGTGGACCCTGGGGACGGAGGTGCGCAGTCCACTGTGGACCCTGGGGACGGAGGTGAGCAGTCCACTGTGGACCCTGGGGACGGAGGTGCGCAGTCCACTGTGGGCCCAGGGGACAGAGGTGCGCAGTCCACTGTGGACCCTGGGGACGGAGATGAGCTCACAGTGGACGCTGGTGACATGTGTGCGACCACTGGGGACACTGGGGACAGGGGTGAACCCCTCTCTCTGGGTCTAAATGTAGAGCTCACCAATGATAATAATAACAACAACAACAACTGGCTGCAGTCTGTGGCTGATTCTGAAGAAACACACTTCACTGAGGAGGCCACAGTCGAGGGACAGGTAGATGTCTTTAGTCTTAATGTTAAGTTTTGTTTCTTGTTTCCTGTCATTGGATTCCCCTTGGGTGTGACCATTTACAGTCCAAATGGTACTGCAACTATGACAAACCAGTTGATTGCACCTAAGACCCTGTCCCCTGTAATTGTACAGTTGGGCAAGGCTTCTTTATGTTGCATTTCTTCCATAAAATTTGATTGAAGCTCCATGCCACACTGTAAAGATTTCATCATCTAGACATTAAAGTAGTTCAAACAGTAAGGTTTTTTACAAACACAAAGAATACGATGCTGGAGGAGTCTGTCACTGTTATTAGTGGGTCACGCCCAGGGGAATTGTACACGCTGTGCACATTCTCATGCTGACTCGCCATTTTACAGAATTCTTCTACAAACTTATGCTATCGAACATTGCAGTATAATTTACTTTTAACAAATCTGCTCCTACAGCAGACTGAAGACTGGGTTACATCACCCCATTCATCTGATATGATGACCCCTTGTGTGGAGACTGGGTCCCCTGCCTGTTCTCCTGTGTACAACCTTGGGACGGAAGAAGATTGGAATTGGTCAGAGGGCACAAAGATGTCTCCCCCTGGGATACAGGACCAGTTCAACATCAACACAGCTCTGGTAGGAACAGATCATTTGGAACATTTTTCTGATATTTCCAGTCTCCTGAGGCATCCACTGCAGGAGCATTTTTTGATTAGAAAAAACATGGATGTGTGTTTTTTGTTTTTGTTTTTTTATTTGATGCATTACGGCTAAGACTCCAGTCAATCTCTGTTCATCAGGCACTATAATCTTGCTTACTATTTGAACTTGATTTGTCTATAACTTCAGCCTGCAGACCTCGAGACCCCGGTTGTCCTGGACACTGGATCTGGTTTGATGAAGGCAGGATTTGCTGATCAGGATCTTCCAAGCGTTGTCTTTCCAACAATAATTGGAGTGCCAAAGTATGAGGTACGACGGAAAGGCCATTGGCAACACGCTTAATGACTGTATTCTTGTGATTACCTTATGGATGATTTGCCTGGCAGGAGATCATGAACGGCAGCTCGGAAAAGGACTTGTATGTGGGACATGAGGCCCAGCACATGAGGGGTGTCCTGGCCCTGAGGCACCCCATCAAACACGGCCTCATCCGCAACTGGGACGACATGGAGAAGGTGCGGTACAAGGATGTAGTAATCTTCCTTAATACTAACCAGACTGCCACCAAACACCTCAAAACAGTGTACAAATCATGTAGTGGAATAGCCAATATTCTTCACGGGGATCACTTTATGAGTACATTTCACAACTTTCAGCGGGAAAAGGGAACAACAACTTACCAGCCCAGTGTGAACTCCTGTGTGCCTGAAAATTGTTGCTCTGAGGCTATTTTAGCCATACAGTTGTGCTCAAAAGTTTACATACCCTTTTAATCTTTTGGCAAGTTTTCATAGAATATGAATAACACAAAAATCTTTTCTTCCTCTCATGGTTAGTAGTTGTGTGAAGCCATTTATTGCCAAAGAACTGAGTTTACTCTTTTGAAATCATAATGAAACAATACTCAAATGTCCCTGATCTAACGTTTACATGACCTTCAACAACTGCCAGGAAAATTGTTCAGGAGCAAAGAAAAACTCCAGCTGAAATACAGGACTCTCAGGACAAAATTGGGAGTCTCTGAAACAATTGGTGTTGCAAGATGCACAATATGTAAACTTTTGATCAGGGACATTTGGCTAGTTTCTATTTGAAAAGTGTAAACAAACCGGTTTTCTGACAACAAATGGCTTGAGTGAAATAAATGTTTTTGTGTTCTCATTCATATTCTATGAAATAAGTTTACATACCCTGACAATCTGCCAGGGTATGTAAACTTTTGAGCACAACTGTTGTTGACATGACAGGCAAAGATTATTTAGTCTTTATGTAGGATTTTTCGCTCTTGGTGCAAGCTGCTGCTTGGAGTTTAGGCGTCTTTATCCAAAAAGCTTCGTTAGCAAATGAGTAGACTCGACACACTCATGGGTCTCTTGAGGAGATACTAGTAGAACTCTCTTGGTTCTAAACTTGGAAAAACATCTGACCTATTCACACCTAATTACTGCTCGTTCTCTTCCTATTGATGATTTTCCAACCTTTAGAACCAAGAGAGGAAGGTTAACTCCTCCTACTGGTTTCTCCTTAACAGACCCACAAGCATCAGCAGCAGCAGAGTCGACTCATTTTCTGACTAAGCCTTTTGGATAAAGAGCGACACGTCCTACACTTCATCTACCAAGTACAGATGAAGACTAAAGAATCTTTGCATACAATGGACAACTCCTCTACGACTGAGAACCTACACAGATGTTGACATGCAATGTGATATTTCAGATTTGGCAGCACACCTTTGATCTCCTGCGCGTGAATCCGACGGATCACCCCGTTCTGCTATCTGAGGCTCCCATGAACCCGCTGGAGAACAAGCAGCGCGCAGTGGAGATCATGTTCGAGTTCTTCGGAGTTCCATACAGCTACGTCGCAATGCAGGCCGTGTTGGCACTGTACGCCGCGGGCAGGACCACAGGTGAGTGGTCTGTACCCAGGGGGGATTATTAGAAGAATACATGGGCCCAATGGGGACAGCAAATTGATAATTCCTGGTGAGATACTTAAAAAAATAATTATATTCGTAGTAGGAATGTCAAAATTAACCGGTTTTACAATTACCGTGATTATAAAAGAGAAGGGTGTGTTAATCGTGAGAGTTTTAGGACTCAAGGTAAATCTTTGTTTCTCGAGTCATGAGCCACAGCGCGTAATGACATCCAGTGTTGAATCCACCAATAATGGGCTACATGAAGTCAGGTAAATAATCCAATGTGCAGAGATCAAATCAATTTGAACCATATTTACATGATAATGGCAGAACTTACAAAAAGCAACATGTGCAGTGCTGCATTTGTTATGTCACAGTAAAAACCAAAGCATGCGCAAGGTACGGAGCCCTGGAACTGACTAACTGGAAAAAAAAATTGTGGGGGAGAAAAAAAATATTAAAAATTTGATTAAGTATATATTAGATATTTCTTTTTTATACACAAGTCATTCCCTCAAGATAATATGTAGTAAATTTATTTGTTTGTTTTTAGAAAAACTCTTAAAGGAATAGTTCACCGCTTTTACATGCTTACATATGTTCTAACCTGGGCTTAGATGAGGCGATGCTTGGCTGCCTCATCTTTGGTCGTTTTATGGGACAGACGCCACGCACAAAGACGGTGTTAGCATTTTGACTCTGCAGTATAGTCCCTTGGGGCCAAATGTAGAAGCCACGGATCTCTTCCAAGTTTCCCCTATTTAAATAGGGCTATGTCAGTAGTTGCACGTTCAAAGTATAGTTACACAAAATTAAAACTGTCAATTTTCTAAGCGGATAAAACGGGTACTATATTTTTAGGCGGAATAACACCACTTCGACCTCCGCGCAGTATTAAGACGCTCCTATAGGATTCTCCCCCACTCAATTCCGTGTTATTCTGCCAAAATGCTAACACCGTCTTTGGTCATTTTATGGGATAGACTCCACGCACAAAGACGAGGCAGCAAAGCATCGTCTCATCTAAGCCCAGGTTAGAACATGTGTAAGCATGTAAAAGCGGTGAACTATTCCTTTAACATAATGTCGTTGCCTC
>OMNZ01026017.1:0-10305 GCA_900303255.1 Lesueurigobius sanzi | reverse complement strand
GTTCACATCTACAGTATCCCCATAGACATTCATATCATATGAGAGCAATATGAACATTTTAGACATTTTACAAGCTGTTAAAGCCTTCCAGAGGATATGTATACCAAATTAGGAAAAAACTGCCACAGGCTTAAGAGGTTAAGGAGGACTGATTGCACACCCCAAGTCCTATGTTTATTTCTGACTTCTGATTATGGCTGAGCGCTGTTAAACCCCCTCCTGAAACCATCGCCTCGACGTGGTGGAGAGGTTAGAGCTCTGTTGGCAGTGCCCCTGGTGTGGTCTCTCATGGCAAACAGGTCCTGGGTGACTGGTCGGGGACAGAGCGGTTCAGAAGCCCCTTATGATGAGACACCATCAAAGCCGGTCACATCCCACCACTTGCAGGAGGAGCCGTAAAGGGATTGGGAGAGTGTGATCCAGTCAGCTTGGTCTGCTGCCCACTGCAACCCGGCAATGGATAGGTGGAAGAAGATGGATGGACCGTTAAATGATACCAGTATGTTATCAGAAAATATGTACAGTTGTGGCCAAAAGTTTACATCCCCTTTTAATCTTTTGGCCATTTTTCATAGAATATGAATGATAGCACAAAAATCTTTTTTTCCACTCATGGTTAGTGGTTGTACGAAGCCATTTAATGCCAAAGAACTGAGTTTACGCTTTTCATAATGAAACAGAAACTACTCAAAGGTCCCTGATCTAACGTTTACATGACCTTCAACAACTGCCAGGAAAATTGTTCAGGAGCAAAGAAAAACTCACTTCAGCTGAAATACAGGACTCTCTGACAAAATGAATGTTTGTTTCAAGATGCACAATATGTAAACATTTGGCTAGTTTCTAGTTGAAAAGCGTAAACAAACAGGACTTTTAACAATAAATGGCTTCAAGCAACCATCAACCATCATTCATATTCCTTTAGAAACTATTTTTAACTGTGAGAAAACTGTGAGAAACTATTTTTAACTGTGCATATGTCAACTGAAAGTATTTTATCTGCCTCTTCACTTTTAATGTCACTTTTAATGTAATTAGTCAATGATTATATTTGTTTTATTGATTGATTTTATCTGCTTTCTTGTCATTTTATGAAATTGTGAAGCACTTTGAATTGCCTTGTGTATGAATTGTGCTCTACAAATAAATTTGCCTTGCCCTCTATGAGTAACATTCTGTCAGGGTATGTAAACTTCTGGCCACAACTGTATGTTTCTTTCTTTAGATAACAAGTTTTGATGGCTGTTTGGTCCTGAGACAGCATTAAAGAAAATGACTTAGTTGTTCAACCTCAAATAAATAATGTCTTTCAAGGAATAAATTACTATTAGTGCTCTAGTGTTTTATGGTTCTAGATGACAAATAACGTAGGATAGCAAGTACCAAGTAAAGTATTGTTCGGGTACCGGTATTGTAATCCAAGAATAAAGTAAAGTACTGGTATCAAAAAAACAGTACCCAGCCCTATGCCTGATATCGAACACATTAAAACTGCCACCATCATCAAACAGAAAGAGTAAAGTAATCCTCGGTGCATGCGCCGTCTTCCCCTCGTGCACACGGAGGCGTATCTGAATGTCACCTTGAGCCGGCTACGGAGGCTAACTTCAATTAAGTAAATTAGGAGTAAATCAGGACCGGAGTCACGAGCAGGGGCCAGGGGCGGGGCCTGTGCAGCAGTACATGAACAGTGGAAGTTACATCTCTGATAAAAATCAATGATCTACGCTCTGCAGAACTGCAGAACTGCATCTGCTCCAAGTGCAATTAGATACACTACTAGAGGAAGAAGCAAAAAATAACTGAAGTAGAGCACCCAGGGTTTGTGAAATGCCTTGATGGCCTGCTTTAAATGTATAGAGTTTGAACATTAATATCGTAAATTGCTGTCATAATAGTAATGCTAGACTACCTCACTGCAGCATACGAGGATAAATCATGTGTTTGGGAACCGAGGCCTTGGTCGTAAACCCAGCTTAACTATGCAGCATTGATTTGTTGTTAGTACGACAAAACCAATAGAGTCTAATAAAGGGTGCTTGCAAAGGTCACACAGGCACGGAGTGAATCAGCAAACAGCAAAATAACCACCAGTGTGTTTGAGACACGATTGCCTCAACGCCTCCGCTTTATAAGGGACGACAAAATAAATGTGTCATGCCCTTAATGGTGATTTGTGATTTATTCTGTGCTTTTATTACATGCTGTAAAGAGCCCCAGTTTAGCTCATTAGTTATTTTATGTGTGGTAAACATCAGGCTGAGAATGAAAGTATCAAAAGTGTTCATGTTTATTTATTTTTTATTATATGCTAGGGCTAAATTAATGCCTATACTAGGGCTGCACCATTTTGACAAAAAACTAATTGAGATTTTTCGGACAGAAATTGCGATTCCATATACGATTTTTATGCAATTCCGTATTGTCTACGCATGGGATGATATGGAAATTTTGTCTCACAATTTCCTTGGAGACATTTGCTGTGATTCACAATATTATCACAGTAATTATCTGCCGTAGTTGAACTGACTTCTTGTTTAACTGTCTTCTCAAAGGCACTATACCTGACATTTTTTTCTTTTTGTTATGCAACATAATGTTTGCCCCATAAAAGTATGTTGTAAAGCGGCAACTTGTGGAATAAAATAAGCCTGACGCATGAAGTCTTCATTATATTATGATTCGGTGATGTTGTGTGTGGTAATCGCAAATAGTCAATGTGACGGAAAAGGGGTTTAGCTTTCTGGCTGTGACGGTAAAAATACCTATTTCATCACATTTTGACTAAAAAGGTTAAAAATCAGGTAATAAGTGATAAAAAAAAATGCTGCAGTCAACTAAACGTGCCTTCTTCATCGCTGTTACAAAAATTATTGTTTATTGTCACAGCCTGAGTATTGTCAGCAAAATGTACTTCTAAAACTGCTTTTATACATTGCAGTAGTACTCTTATTATTTCAGCTTCTTGAAACGCCAAGTGCAAAACCCTCAGCCTGTGGGGTTAGGTAACTGCTGTAACATTGCGATGTCAATTCGATATCGATTAACCTTGCAGCCCAAGCCTATATTTATTTATTCCAAATAATGACAGCACTATCACATAAAACTGGGCCTCATCTGATTAAAATGAACTCATATCGAACAATGCAGGTGCAAGGTCTATTTGCCAAGAGAGAGAGAGAGATAGATGTGTTTTTTCCCAACCAACTGCAGGCTACTCTTCAAAGACTCCGCTTCAGTACTTCCCCTTGAAATATATCTTGTGCCCATCGCACTGACACTCGGAGAATGGGCCTGACATTTTGAAGACTTTTGGGGTCATATAACACTCCATGCCGTCAGATTGTAAACATAAATCAATTTACTTTTTTATTTCAAGCAACAAACTGTCCACAAAGTTCAGTGCCTCTGAGAAGTGTGCAGTATTAATCATTTTAAATGCATCTCGCCCTCCCTCGCTCGTGCATGTGTTATTACCCTCTAATTGAGTGGCACTGTCAGTCACTTCAGTGTGAAAATTATGGTAATTATTATTCAAATTGGGTGCACTACCCTTTTAAAACTTCTGCAAGTATAGTAAGCAACTGCAGTGGGTGTTGGAAAGAAGCCTATAAGATGGATTTCCATTTGCATGTTATAAAATGTTTGCTTTTTAACACATTGCCTATAATGTGAATGAAATTAGCCAAGAGGAGTAGCAAAACAACGTAGTCATCAGGATGAGCACAGATGGCTCTCTCCCTCGAGACCCACAATACTCACAAATATTGACACATACAGTGCAGTGCAACTGATACAGTAGTGCTTCTAAAATTCGTTTGCACCGTGGAGGATATGTCCATGGAAATGCAGCGCAATATTAGTTTTAACCCATCTGTGCTGCTAAGAACACTGTCTGGAATTCTCCCGAGTTTTCCCAAGTACATATTTGAAAGAGAATAGCTTATACATTCCCATACAGAGCTGTCCTTTCAAACACAATGTTGTAACCAATTAATCCCCTGATTAATATGCCGGTCCCCTCGTTCTGCATACAGGCGCCACACGCTCAATGCACTCTCACACATTAATAACAGCGAGGAAACAGCAGTGTGCCTCTTTTTAAATCAATATTAGCCTTTTCACCCTGCGCCCCTCTGCTCCTCTGCATATCCAATAGCATATCCAAAAAGCTCTAATAAACAAAAGTGGATCTGAACAACACAGCGGGGAGAACAGCTGAGTGAGCTGAGTGAGTGAGAGCAAGATGTCTCAATAATCTGCAGAGCTTTCTAAGTTAATTCCTACAAAGACAGACACAGACAAACAAAATGCTGTTAAATTTGAAAAGTGAGAGTAGCTGGCTTGCCATGCTGAACAAAACAGAATATGACAGATTGGAATAAAAAACAGCATCTGAAATAATTCATTGCATTCATCAGGTCCATTTTACTTGAGCAGGATTCAGGAATAACATAAATAATATTGTACAGTGCAGTAAAGCGCCAGGGAGTTGGATCTGGCTCATATCTGACATGCCTCACATGTAGGCCAGGCCGCTTCATTTTACATTGATGTTTCTTTGAATCAGGAAACAGATCCCAGTAAGTACTCAGATTTAAAAATATACTTCATATTTCCACAAACCCTTGTAACATTATCTGGGGCAGAAGCAACACATTGTTGTATTTTTCTCTATATTTGAATAAAACATGTTACCTTTTCGATGATTATTTTATAGAACTTTCAGCAGAGCGCACGCAGCAGATTTCGGGTTTTTTATTTGACTATAACATTTGGCAGCCTTCACTGAAACAAATCTCATAGTTCTGCTATCAGCCAAAGCTACAGGGGCCTATATTCAAGCATTTGCAAAGCATTGACATTTCGTGACAAGCTCCAATAAGTTGTAAACCTTTGACATCGGCCCTCAAAATCTACTTTCACAGCCTGTGGGGAAAAACAACTAAAAAACCTGCAAATAAAGTAATGCAAAACCTGCTTGTGTCCTTGGGCAAGACACTTCACCCCATGCCTATGTGTGTGTGAGTGGTTGGCGCAGATGTGAGCAGCTTCGCTTCCATCAGTCTACCCCAGGGGCAACTGTGGCTACAAATGTAGCTTACCACCATCATGAAAGGGAGGGGCCCTTTCATATGTGAAGAGCTTTGGGTGTGACTTGGGTCATATGAAAAGCGCTATACAAATAACATTCCCTTCCCTTTGTTTTACCTGCTTAACTAGTTTCAGCTACTTCCTGTAGCCTTTGTCACAAGCGTCACATGATGGTGAAGTGACGTGTCTGAGGCTGGTTACAGGTGAAGCTTGCACCCCCTACTGACTGACCCCTTCTCCAGGACCATGTCCCAGGTGTGAGAAAGGGTGTAGGCTCCGTCGTCCCGGTTCATTGATATTGATGCACGTTTCCTGATCTCGATGGCTTCTCTGATCCAGCGCTTGTTACTTTCGGCACGGATGGCCCTGGCATTGTCCCGGTCCATAATGTGGTTCTCCCTTTTACAGTGATCGGATATGACTTATTTGAGGTTTTCATGTAGTGCTTGTTCTTTTATTGCTCTTGTTTGTCTGTTGGCTGTCTCCTTTTCACACTCCTCCAGGTGCTCCTTCTTTTGTATGTTGACTGGTCTCCCTCTCTCCCCAACATATATTTTATTGCAGGATAGGAATGGTATTTTGTAAATGACATCACGTTTATGGTCCGGTGGATTATGTCCTTAGATTGGAAAATCCATGTAAGCAGCTTCTGGTGATGGCTGGAAGTTAGCCGAAACTAATCAAGCAGGTAAACAAACCTCCTGTCTTACTAAAAGAACATTAAGAATAGTTAATGTACAGATGGTTTTTGGTTAGTGTAACCTCTGACATACTGTATATAAGAATGAAACAGTCCTCAATAATTATTCTTTTATTAATTTTTATTATTATTTCAGTTTATACTTAGTGGCATTGTTATTTGACCTTATTATTGTCCTGTATTTTTTTTTTCTCTCTTTCTTCTATTTTAAATCTATTTATTTGTTTTATTTTTCCTCGCATTGGGCGGGTTTTGGTTGTGAAGGAGTTGTGTTGGTATACCGAGAACTGTGATGTTTTGACAAGAAAAAAGGACTGAACATGATTCTCAACTTTAATGAAAGTTAAATAAAAATAAACTAATAATAAAAAAAAAAGAATAGTTAATGTATGTTTTTACTTTCTAAACTTGCTATTAGAAATGTGTAAGACAATAGATTTCCAAGATCTGCTTTAATAATCCATCAATCTCTTCAAATCCTGCTTTGAAAGTTACTTTAGTAAGTGAATCTGATATAAGACTGTTATAAGACTTGACAACTTCTGCATTATTTGCTTTGAAACCCCGGAGAATGAAGGACAGAAAACAAACTCTAACATCATTTCAAGGTGTTTGGAGCAACTCAAATCCACTTGACATGATGAATATTACTGCGCATTTCGCTCATATTTAATTTCTGTTGCAAGACCACCCACACGACAGATAACATTCACAACCCCACACGCAGAGATGCAGCTATCCCGACAGACAGCGCCGTAGCTAAGTATTGTCGGCGTGTAAGCACTTTGCACTTGATGAAATTATTGCACTGGGTTCTTTATTAAACTCTGTGTGGGCGGGATTTTTTTCGTCTAATCAGACCAGAAACTTTTCCACTGTATTAATATAAGAATGTATATTAGCCAGAGTCATTTCTTTTTCATTACTTTTGGTCCCTAGAGTCTTGCCATGGCGCTATTCAATCCCGGTGTATGTGATGTACTGCAAGAGAAAATTCAGACTTTTCATGTGTAAAAAGAGCAAAGCCAAAGTTGGTTAAAAGGTTTTCCGCAGTATTAGATGGGATTTGAAATATTTTTGAGTCCAAAGTTGTGCCAATTGCTGCTGGGTTTACCATAAGCCCGTGACTATAGGATCAGGCCGACTGAAGCGGTCTGAGCTTGTAATGTGATGTTCCAACAGCTCAGGGGGAGGCATCACTTTCACTCACACCCTAAGAAATTCATGCTCAGTTCAGATTATTGGTAGAAAGAAAGATGTTGATTTCTTTTTTTCACATTGCAATGCGTCATTTGTATATACTGTACCTTTGATCAGCGGTGGTCAGTAACAAAGTAAATTTACTTAAGTACTGTTCTTAAGTAGAGGTTTTGAGGATCTGTACTTTACTTGAGTAGTATTTTTGTTGACAACTTATTACTCCACTACATTTGACAAATATAATACTTTCTACTCCACTGCATTACTAAAAAAAAAAAAAAAGCTCTTATTACTCGTTACTTATGGAGTGCAGTAACTAGTACAGAGTGGAGGAAACCAGGAATCTGTTTTGAAAGACTTTGATGTGCATTAGCTTTTTGGAAAATGTAGATAGTGAGTTCTTTGTTTTGTTTTTTTTGTTCCCCAAACACCAAACAGCACCTTCCCCAAAAAACTATTTTTGTGGTACTTACTTCCTGAGCACTAGTTTCTCTTGTTTTTTCTATTCTTTGGTAATTTACTGTATATCTGCACGAGTTAAACCAGGGTGAACCGAAGAGGAAAAAACTCAAATACATCTTCAGAAGTATTGTATATCCATGTTTTATGTTTCTGAAGAGTCACAGCACTCATTTAAACTAAAGTTGACTTTTTACTTTGAATACTTCAGTACTTTAACTTACGTACATTTTTCACTGGGCAACTTTCCCTTTGATCGGAGTGATATTTGACCAGTAGCATCTGTACTTTTACTTGAGTAATGAAATGAAGTACTTCAACCACAACTGTCCTTTGTCATAATGATGGTAGCAGTTGTGAATTGTGGTACAGGGCTGGTGGAAGTGATTAAATATTTTCCATATACGTCATATGCAGTTAGGTGCAGCTGTTATAATAATACTATTTCTGGGAGAGTAATAATTGACTAAAATAATTATGCAGCCCTATACTGTATATTGTTATATCTGTTCATTTCATATTCCCTGTTCATTTCATATTCCCTCTCTCGTACCAGTCGGCTTTGGTGCCATACAGTATTAGGGCTGCAGAGTATATTGCCAGATTATCATCGAAATACTGTATATTAAAATATAAAGTCACTGAGATCTATTTTTGCTTATAATGCATGGGGGGAAATGTGGAAAAGTTCAGTTTGAGTAATGATAATTTAGTGCCATTTTTGGCCTTGTTTTGGTCCTGATTAAGTATTAACCATTATTAACTGTTGTTCGTTTGTAAGTTAAAAAAGGGAAAAAATATATAAAAATTACATTTATTGGAATGTACTGAATGTAAAAGTTTAGTATCACAATAACATGAATATTGCAATCATCCATCCAAGCAATTTGTTCGTTCCTCATTCCTTATTCTCCTCATTTTATTGTGGTTATTTGGAGGCTAAGAATGCTCATAATAAACCGGATTAAAAAGAAAATGCATTGTTGATCCTTGAATCGAGAGGCTTTAAGTGACAGTCTTTAGGTCTAAATGTTTTAGTTTAGTTTAGTTTATTTGAGCAACATAGTAATTAGGGCTGCACGATATTGTAAAAACTTGCGATTTGCAATACGGGCATGCAGTATTGCGATAACGATATCATTACGATACTTCGATAAACCGTCTTTTACAGCAAATTGTGTCAAAACAAGACTCCAAAAACACTAAATCAGAACTAAATTAGGAATGTTATAACTAAAACTTATATAACTATAACTTCTTCTGCTTGTGTTGGCAAAAAATTTCAAAATATCAGTCAGACGGAAAACTTAAGTGAATTTGCGATATTTTTAGGCTTCTTGCGATACGGATATTGCATCACCCAATATTGCGATACGATACTTTTTGCGATATATCGTGCAGCCCTAATGGTAATGCATACAAGTATTTTATACATATCAATAACAAAGGATACTCGGAACAACAGAAATGCCCCGCCCCTTGGTCAATGTAGCACAATTTAATAGAATTTAATAGAACAAAATAATGATATCGTTTTTCTCTTTGCCTGCCTGTCAATCAATCTGTACGCTCTTTGTTTTTGGTCAGCTGTCAGCGTGCGCACAAGGAACGAGGAGGGGCTCCCAGATCCAATCACGAGGGGAGGCAGGGGGGGAGCTGGAGAGTTTACTTAAACATTTTCTCTCTCTCCTCATTTTCCGACCTGACCGCCTTTTACCTCAACATTATCCAGCGAAAGGAACAAGCCGTGGCTCTGACCTGTTTTCGGGTTGATGGTGAAGAAGTTCTGTGGGTTCCCGGCGCTGATGCGGTAGGTGAGGCGGTTGGGCATCGCCGTGAGGTCGGGGTCCTGCGCCTGGATGCGGATCACCGACACGTCTTTGGGGGAGTTCTCCATGACGACGGGATGGTAGATGGGGTCTGACGTCAGCGGGGCATTGTCATTAACATCCTCGACCTGAGAGAGGAGATATACAGTGTGATATAATGAGTGATTTATATGCAAATGAGAGCGATAGGTATCTAGACTGTGAGAGATGATGCATTGATACTGTATGATAGTACTATGGAGGAAGACACACTGAAAATTTAAAGTTTGCAAGGCTGTAAAAGCTTGTCTAGGCCTAGGGTTGGTTCAGCTTTCTCGTGGCACAGGGTACAATTCATTTCCTGTATAGAGCTTTGGAGCTGACATCACAGTGCAATGCATTAGGGGAATTTTGCCACCATTTTTCAGGACCACAAAACAATGAAAACACAGCCCATTTTCAATATTACTACCTTGTAGATCGTGTGTTCTAACACGTCAGTCAACTACACCAGTGGTTTCCAACCTTTTTTGGCTGACGTACCCCTTTGGCCCTTCATTTATACTCTGAGTACCCCCTACTTCGATGGTTTTGTTGATTAGTTAGAAAGAGGATGACAAAAGCTCCAATTTATCAGGTAAAATACTGCTAAATACTCTCAAAATCTCACTCTTTACAGTTAAAGAAGTATTTTCTTTGACCATAATAATCAAAAATACAATTTGTTTCATCTTATTTCTTCATCTGACAATATTCCAAGTACCCCCTACTAACCTCTCGCGTACCCCTGGTTGGGAAACACTGAACTACACAACAGGCCCGAACAGCCCTGAAGTTATTTGTAGCTTCCCTTAGTTCTACAGTTAGCAGTTTGTTGTTTGGACCGGTAAGATGGCACCTCAGCCACATACACATCAACACAATCTGCTGGCCACGCCCCATTACGTGACATCAAATTCCAAAGCTCTATATGTTTTCCTTCAATAACAAAGACTTTGCCTTGATGTAAGGAGCTTGTAATGGTGGGCAAAAGGGCAACTGCCA
>OMNZ01026009.1:10819-28432 GCA_900303255.1 Lesueurigobius sanzi | reverse complement strand
ACGGGTTCGACCGGCGGCCCAGCCAATTTTTTTTTCAGAGTCTGACTGGGCACCCACGGGAGAAAACATAAATCGGCGCCTATGGTCTGGATCTTCCCAAATGAGCTGGTGGGAGGGGTCAACTCCTTTTAAAGTTTGAAACGATTGGATCTGATTTTACCCAATCACTAGCCTGGTCTTAGCCATCCGTATCATCATTCCTGCATATGCTTGACGTCACCTACAACACTCCCCCCTCCCCCGCTCGCTGAATTGTCCGAAGAAATTCAACCGATGTATCACGGCCACTGAGATCAGACACAGACTGTAACATGTAGGGAAATGATAATTGAGTTTACAGATGGCTAAGGCCAGGCTAGTTTGGGCACAGTCTGACCACAGGAATAATAATTAAAAAAAAGATTTTGTATAAGCACTTTATTTTGACATTAAACAATTGTACATCGGAAATGTGTAGGTCAAATGAATGGCAAGTGCTGAGCTGCTGCAATTCTGTGCGCCGCCACAGTGGGCCAACCTGAACATGTGCCTGCTCAGTGGGCCCTGTTGCGGGCCGTCAAACTACAGTTCTTACTCCCTTTGCATACTCCCTCACATGTAAAGCTGGATACACACTAGAGGTTTTTTGGCCAGATTTGAGGAGGCGTGGCTCAATAAAAACTTTCTCTCATGGCATGATCTGTGGTGGGACTCCTCATGTGTGTGCATGTGTGTCCTCATGTGTGTCCTTAAAGACCAACTCACCCCCTGTTTCAAAGTTTACTCCGCCCATCCACCAAATTCAAAAACTGCTGTGAAAGGGGCGTGCCTGGAGGCGCGGAGGGAGACTGAGCCGTTTATATTCCCCACAGCAGCAGAGCTGCTAACGTCACATCAGTTCTGTGTCGTCACATCGCCGGCTAAACCAATAAAGTGACAGACTCTAAAAAGTCAAATCCCATATAATTTTACCCTCAAGAGGGCGCCACACAGACGGTTTTAAGCACAAAAGTTAGATTTCTACAAATGTGCACTAAAATGTCAAAGTAATTATGGAGACATGTAGGCAACACTATTAGACACCCATTTATACAGTTAATCAGCAAAAAAAAGTTGATTTGGTGTTTAGTTGTTCTTTAAGTGTGCACAAATCTTTAGTCTCAAAAGATTTAAATCCTCTAGTGTGTGGGCACCTTTAGGCAGATGACTTTGTACCAGAGACTAAACCAGGACGAAACCAGGTAGAAACAAGGTCTGAGCCATTTTTATGAAGTTGACACTGGGAAAACTACTGTACCTATTGGTCTGTTAAAATGCATGAGAATGCACCAAAGAAGATTTCGGCCTTGGTCTTCAGGCTGTTGAGCAGTTCGAAATGATTTGGGCGCAAGCAGCATGAGTATTCCCAGGCTACCAAATTGCACCATTAAAACAAACAAAAAAAAATCTCTGTGGGAGGATCCCCAGATGCCCCCTTTAAATGTGTCCTATCAGTCTGGCAGTGGCAAACGTGAGGGCCACGGAGCCCAAATTGGGGTCATTATGTTAAACTGTTATTTAGTGCAACTGTTTTTCACAAATTTGTCATTTTTTTTAAACTAGTACAATGTTTAAGAAGTGACTTATGCATATTCAAATTAAAGCATGCATTCATTTATGCTTTCAATGTAGAGAGAAATCCCACAGACAAACTTACAATATAAGGGGGGCCCTGAAAAAACTTTAGCCCCGGGGCACATTTTACTTCAATCCGGCCCTGAACCTGACCAGCATGTTTTGGAGGTAGGAAAAACCGGAGCACCCAGAGGAAACCTACGCAGACACGGTCCGGGATTCAAACCCAGGACCTTCTTGTGAAGCAAGAGCACTCACCACTCACTGTCTAGGAATCAGAAGGCCACCCTGAACTTGAATTAATGTGGCTAAATGCGACAGGGGAGACATAAGTAAACAAAATCCCTATGCCAACTTACAAAAAGGGAACACAGGCCAAAAAAAATCCATAATATGTTGAGCATCTCCATTTACAAGATGAAAAATAACGCATTTATAACTCAATTTTATCTCGACTTATCCATACTTGCATCTGATAAATGTTTTGAAGATGACAACAGTTCACTTGTATGCATACCATTTGAAAGGTTCCAACACACACACACACACATATACTGTATACAGATTTGCACGGTATGCTATGGCCCGTTGACAATACAGAGCTATAAAGATGCCTTAGGATTGGAAACAGTGAATATAATGCATCCTAGAGGAGTCGTACAGTATGAAGATGCGCAAGCACACTTCCCCCATCACTTGGAGTGCACATTAGGCTTCCTGTGCTTCTCTGTCCCATTTCTTTCTAGCAGGCAGGCACGGGGATGAAATATTAACAAGGAGGCCGGCACCCTAACCCACATACTGCATTCTGCATCGCCAATTTAACTGACGCTTTAATAGGCACGGGACAGGAAATGCACTCCGGAAGATACAATGGTACCAGAAGTTATCTTATCACAAACAAGAGCACTCCGACGCCTCTGTAGATACAGCATGGTGCGTTTGTCTGTCATATCCTCAACACATAATCTGGCTAGATGTGAATACCTGCCATGCAATACTCAATTTACTTCCTTATCTTTCAAATTACACCTGTTCAGCCCAGCTTTCTGCAACTCCCGTGTCATTTAGGGTGTATTCAGACCTGCACTGTTTGGTCCACTTGAAACGGACCAGGATGCGTTTCGGCCGCTGGTCCGGACCTTTTACGCAGGTGTGAATACAAACAAATGAATCCTGGTGCGGATCAAAAACCGGAATGAGACCCACTTTTTCAGGTGGTCTCGGTCCGCTTCCAAACGGACTCTGGTGCGGTTCGCTTCAGGTGTGAATACAAACAGTCTCGATCCGAACCAACTCCAGGATACATGCGGCTTTTTGGGCATAACAAGCTACCGTAGCAAGGCACTGTGGGAAAAATTAGCCACTGCTAATGCTGCTACACACACGTGGATGTGTTTACAAAATATAGTTCACTTGCACAAAGCACAGTGTGAATGTGACCAATGCACCAAACGAAACGCTTTTGGTCCGGACTAAACAAGCGGACCAAAGGACTTTCCTGGTCTGAATACACCCTGGTGTACACCCTGGTGTATTCAGACCTGCACTGTTTAGTCCACGTTAAACGGACCAGAGTTCGTTTCGACCGCTGGTCCGGACCTTTCATGCTGGTGTGAAAACAAACAAACGAATCCTGATGTGGATCAAAAACGGGAACGAGAGCCACTTTTTTAGGTGGTCTCGGCCCGCTTTGTGAACACAAACAGTCTCGATCCGAACCAACTCCAGGATTCATGTGCCTTTGTGGGCTTAACAAGCCACCGTAGCAAGGCACCGTGGGAAATAATTAGGCCTTCACTGCTGCTAACACTAATACTATGCTACAAACAATGAGCCGTGGACAGACCTGGAGCAACAAGGAGACACTGTGCCTCCTGGATATTTGGGCAGATGCTAAAATATAGTTCTCTTGCAAGAAGTACAGTGTGAATACGAACCGCACAAAAAAAAAAAAAAAAGTCTGCTTTTGGTCCGGACCAAATAAGCAGACCAAAGGACTTTCCTGGTCTGAATACACCCTTAGAAACATTTTAGTAACATTATTTTACTATTATTACACATTGAAAGTGTCATCTTTTGTTCAATAGTTAAAAATATAGAGAACATCATATGGTCTAGATTGCAAAAGAGTAACTGGAAGACACAGAGTGAAGATAGTGCGGCAGTGCTACAGCAGCGGTGGGGGCAAGCAAATAGGATTTGAAACCTAGCAAAACAGGAAGACTCTTTGGGAGAAGGAAGTTGTCACTTTTCATTAGATACAGTTACGCGGATGGGCCTGGGCTCCCTCGCCTGCTTTCCCTCGCATTCACGCTGACAGATAAAGCGCCACAGCTCGGGAATGTAGTTGCCGCTTACCCCGTCTTAGCATGTGCACGTAAATGGCATTCGGCGGTGTGCAATTGTGCGTGTATATTATCATTACTCCGTCTTTTCTCCTTCTGCCAAATCGGTGGAGTAATCTGGAGGTTTTTGGGTACACCGGTGCCTCAAGGTGAGAGCGTTCTCCTGTTCCCAACACATTCCCAGGTTGTTCAAGCAGCCCGCGTGTTATGAGTAACAGTTAAAGTGGTCACACCTCAATAAAGTCTTATTGTTAGGTTTAAGAGATGAGACAAAACAAGGCCATTGGGGGGATGCAAGTATATAGAGTCCTTGCATAGAGGACATCAGAGAAGGGGGTACATGCACGTCCTATGGCTTCCGTCCATCGGCATGCTGTTTTTGTGGAAATGTATGATATAAGACGTGTTGATTCAGATTCTTGGGGCGGGAATCTACTCAAACATGTTTAATTTAATAACAACTGGAGAATAATTTCCAAATAAGATAAAGTTACAACCACCCATTGATTTTCTGTTGGATATTTCATCTTGTATTTCTGTATTATGTTGTAATTATATCCTCACTTCTCCCTCTCTATTTGCTTGTCAGTGCGCACACTTTCTTTGCATTTGTCAGATTCAATATCATGGCTTTCTTTCCTGAGCTCAGGCCAGCCCTCTCCTCCCTCCACTTTCCCACCTCTTTCGGTCTCTCGCTGCGTGGTGTTGGTTTACTCTCATTGACGCTTCTGTCATGTACATTCATGAATATTGAAAGGCCCACCGCCTCAAGTGAAGCCATGCCTGTCTGAAGATGTTAGGAGCACTGTACGAGCCACAGAGGGTGCTGGAGAACTAGTTGAGGGCTGCAGCGAACAGACTGGTTTAGTAAGTGAATGTGAGAGACTTCTGTGTCACATCTCATAGTAAGAAGAACGTGTAAGAGAGCAGGGGTCGAGTGGGCTATAGGGATTCAATTCACTGGGATGTTTTTGGCATTTCAGTTTAAACATAGAACTAACAATAATCCCAGATGAGAAGAGCGGACAGACGTGTAGCATGTCAATTGCCAATGCCATATTTATTAGCAGCATTTGAAGCAACTACAACTCCAAAAAGCAAATACAGTATTTTACTATTTGATATTAAGCAGAAACTCCAGATTGCATGGAAGACAACAACATAAGTGTTTATTATGCAGTGTCAACTATCCACATGCCACCAAACAACACGGCTTAGTCTTACTGTGAGACATATGGACAAACAGCAAGTTCTGAAAGCACTCTATGAAATAAAACCTTTTAAATGTAAAATAATATGTTTTCTAATATTTATATGGTGTTAATGTACTGTAATATTGATGCTGGACACCACACACTGCCACAACTTAATATAATACTGTATATCCAAATACTGGGCTTTATCATCCTCACTTGTGCCAATTAGGAGCTACCCCATCATAATTAAACACCAGTGAAATTAAACTGAATAATAAGGAAAGTTATATTTCTTAATCACTTGACTTTCGTCTCTGGTAATGAGAAAGAGATAATTAAATTCCAGGGTGCGTGTTCAAACACAGCAGATGGCTAAGAATCAGTGCTGGGCAAGTTACTTTAAAAGTGTAATATATGCTATATTACGAGTTGCAGCTTTAATGTAATATGTTTGTATTAGATATTACCGTTTCAAAAAGTTACTTTTCTGAAAATGGTGAGAATAAAGCCACCGAGCAAAAATGTGGTCAAAGATGTTCTTTTCTCTAGCCGTTCACAATTCTTTTGTGTTTTGCTTTGATGACGTTAGTGACAAAATCCTCTTTTACACCAGTGTCCAACTTCATTTGGTGCTGCATTTTATTTGGAGGGAGTTGCATTTGTAACTTGAGTAACTTAAATTGTAATGACTAATATATTACTGTATTTTGTTTAAGTAACATATACAGTTTATACAGTTCTATTGATAGATGCTAAGAGACACTTATTCTATTTTATTATATCAGTTAGGGCTGGGCGATATGGACCAAATGTCATATCCCGGTATATTTAGGTTGAATATCGATTTACGATATGCATCCCGATATTTTTTCCGCAAAGTGAGAGCTCTGAAATGAAATGTTCAGTCCAAGTCAAAGCCTAATATGAGTACTTTTATTGAAAACTCACTATAAAATGTAAACATAAATACTGGATAACAAAGCTCCGTAAGGTGCACATTTAAATAAAAAAAAAATCTTAAATAAAATAGGTCAATCGTTTTTCTTGTATTACAGCACAAATTTGAACTAATGATATATGCGATATGGACTAATTCCATATCTCATTTAAAAATATATCGATATATCTTAAATATCGATCTATCGCCCAGCCCTAATATCAGTATTATTATTACTATTATTGTTATTAATTTAGTTTATTATCATATTCCAGTATTATTACTACTGTTGGCAAACCTTTTCTTCTGATGGCAC
Organism: Lesueurigobius sanzi; assembly: GCA_900303255.1. Classification (NCBI taxonomy): domain Eukaryota; kingdom Metazoa; phylum Chordata; class Actinopteri; order Gobiiformes; family Gobiidae; genus Lesueurigobius; species Lesueurigobius sanzi. The sequence goes on along the minus strand of OMNZ01026009.1, from coordinate 22,042 downwards.
ATTTCCTGACTCTTTGCACCCCCTTGTGTGATCCTGTTGTAACAAGTACATTTCTCCATTGTGACATCAATAAAGAACTATCTTATCTTATTCCTCAGTTACCGAAAAAAAGTAATATATTTCTGTAACTAGTTACTTTTGTAATGCGTAACCCCCAACACGGCTAAGAATACAGCAGTGTGTTTACTTGTGATGAACAGGTCAGCACTTTGCAGCAGCTCGGCCATTAACAGTGCGTGTTTGTGCGAGAGTGGATAAATAAGTGCACAATGAAGTGCTCTGCAGGGCTCTTGGACGAAGACACCTATACAAATACAATCCATTAAGCATTACAATGATCTTCTTTTTCACCAAGACCAAGAGACCAGAATGCATTGCAAAATTAATGCTGAAGGAACACTGATTTCATTCAACAGTTCAAGCATGTAAAGGGAAAGCACCAATTGTGTCTTCTACACGTCAGATTTTTTATTTATTTTTACCGTAGCTTTATTGACTAAACCTGCAAGACGATCATTGGTGGTCTAAATCAATGTCATCATCATAACTCTATGGGATAGTGTTGAGTAAACATATTGATTCAGTAGCTTTTGATTTGGCCACATGCCCTTCGGAGATGAAGACACCAAGGGATAAATGTCCCACACGGATTCGGCAATGTTGCTCCTGTAATATCATAAAACGAATCGGCTAAACTGAGAAAGGAAATGTTGTAGCATAGCATAAGGGGAGAACAAGGCTACAAATATAGTGAATGAAAGGAAAGAGTTTAGAAAAAAAAAAAAGAGAGGTAGGGGCTGGCTGTACTTTGGGGGTGGAGTGATTGAGGCGCTGGCTCTCCCCTCCTATCTCTCTTTTTCCACTCCTCCGGGTGGAAATTCATCCTTCAGGCTCGGTAGCGGACATTTGAGACGAGGACCATTGGAGTGTACGGACGTGTTCTGTAGTGGTGGAGTCTACATAGTCTGACTACTGGGAAGGCGATAAAGCTGCGTCCTCACAAAGCGACTTACCGAATGGCTGGAAGTGGGCGCGCTAGTTGCAGCGGCTCCACTGTCCTGCTCTGACAACCAGCTATGCCGAGTTCACTGGTGGCTGTACCGCTACACAGAATGCCTCTGTGACTACTTACCAGCTAACTTTGGAATGCCGAGAGACAGCCTGTCGCCAACAGAGGGGCGAAAATAGGAGATTTGACACCGCGCAGTGAACCTATATTTGTCCGCTGTGCTGCAAGGGACGAGAATCTCCCCGCTGTCGCCACCTCCGCCACCAGTTTCCTTTCAGAGAGAAGTGGATTTAGCCTGACGGACGTGAAGTGAAGAAGGGATATAGCCTACAACAGCAGGAGGAGATCTGACGGTCAGTTTCCTCTTCATTTTTACCCAATTTGTTGTTGTCTGGCGTGCACCCTGCATTAGCTCACCATAAATGTCCCTATTTAGTGCGCACTAGTGCTTCATAGGAAAGGACGGTTCAAAACATAGCGTACACACCAAAGAATACTGGAAACTGAATTCACCGCCTATATGTCATGCATAGCGTTTAGGTTTCTTTTTAGATAACTTGCTTGGTCTGGGGGTTGATAGCCCGACACATCCGGGTTTGTTTCTTTGGCGAGGTTTGTGTATACTACGCTGTGATTTGCAGTAGCCACGGTGGAGGGTATTTTTAGGCTCTGGCTGCGTTATTAGCAGGCTCGCTGGGCTACTTATCCTGGCTCTGCCTTCTCCGTCCACTCTTCATGCTCATTCGCTCATTCCCCAGAGCTAACACCTTGCATACCCCCGCTTCTTTTAACCTGTGGGGTAAACTACCGTGGCTGCCCCCCTCGCTGTGCCAAGCGCCAGGCGGCTCGCATTGGCTGGACCACCACGAGGTTCACCCCCTCCTCTGGCATCTAAACTGAACAGGTGCATTTTAAAGTCAAGCCAGGGCAATAGCAACCTGTAATGTCCAACTCACAGACTTGCATTTGCGTCATATGAAGGGACTTTGAGATTAAAATCTTTCCATCAAATATGCACATGTAAAAGTGATCCAAGTGGCCTCATTCTGTTCACCTACAATGGCACTCCAATTGCCTTCTGGAACCTGCATGTTTTTTTTTTTTAAGAAGGAAAAAAGTTAATTCCATTTGTCTAGTGTCCTCTAGACTACCCAAGTGTGTGTGATTGAAACAGCCAGCCTAAATAAGGTGAAGCTCTTTAAAGGTGAAAAGTGTATCAGAGATGCTTTTGCCCAGCTCATGATTCTTGTCACGTCTTCTTTGCCATGGAGACGTTTGACAGCCTGCCGCGCGGTCTGGGTATGTCTCCTTTGACCAAGGGACAAGACAAAATGATATAACAAAAAAAAAAAACTGCTGATCGACCATAAAAGAAAATTAAGTCTTCCGAAGCACTGTGCGTGGGTTTCATGTTTGGAGCAGTAGTTATTTGATAGGAATACTTAATATTTAGCCACATATAGTACTTGTATTGAATGCTTTTTGATACCTTATAGCCTTATATATATATAGCCCCATAGCTTCATATAGAGTAGCCACTTCCTATGAGTCATTAGTCCCAGTACTTTTGCATCAACATTAAGTCTATGCCACAATTGACTTCATATTTTACTCTGTAGACTGATGAAATCTGACCTTTAAGGTCCTCGTATCTATTCAGTCCATGTCTGTTTCATGCAAATGGTTTGCACAGCTTGTACAGGCTTACATGAAATCTGACCATGTGCTCTTAACTTGCCAGCTTCCCCAATGACATTCTTTACCTTTGTCTAAAATGATCAGCCACTGCACCCCACAAACCACCTAAAATAAAAGGACACAGCTGTTAAGTAATTGGTAATTTGGAGGTTTTTGAACGCTCCCTTGGGTGCCGTTATTCTTTGTCTGCAGCCTATGGAGGAGGCTTAGAGGGCCAGCCATTTCTATAGGACTCCCAGTGGATATAGACCAATACCACCTCAGCGGTCCACATCTGACTGCATTCTTTCCATTGAATCCTGCTCTCTCTTGTCTTTGCTGATGTAAATGTGGGCGGCCTGTGGTGTGTTTGGTGCCGTCTTCATATCGAAAGTGTGGTTTGTAGACACGCTGGCTTTAATCCTCTTCTGCACAGAACATGTTTTTCTGTTTTTTTCCCCTGGAAAGCCACAGAAACATTTGCCTGTTTGCTTTTGCACATAAGTTTGGTTTGTATCTGCAGCATGTGCACACACCGAATGGCATCAGGGAGTGAATAAATGTGTCCGCGTGAGTTTCTCTAACAGTCTCAACTAGTTTCCGTGCTGGTCTGGATTTCACGGTCTATGGTCTGGATGGATAAATGTGAAGGCTTCCTTAATAGTCTCTTCTCGATTATGCTATTTGTGTGAGCATGTAGTATAGTAATTGAATTTCGATTAATTGCATAGCCCTATGTTGACGGATGTATCCCTCATACTGTATGAAAAGTGCACCTAGCTTCCGCCTTCTCTATGACAAGGGCTGATCACAGGTTGTCAGAATTTACCCAGCTTTTCTCAGTCCAAAATAAGAACCTATCATGGCAGTCGAAGTAAGTAACGCTGTCTTGACTTTTGTTGTGGAGACATCTTGGAATTATAAGATGGCGTATTGGTCTCTACGTGCAGCAGTTCATCAAACTTCACTGTGTTTAGACAGTTGAAATAACAGAAGTGAGATTGCTTACTCTGTACTGCTGAGAAGTAGTACAGAGTACACATTTCCCATGTCATGATTTTTTCCCCATCACAATTCTTGTGTACACTTAGTGGTTTTATGCTGCCTTTAAGAGGCAACTAATAGTGTTTCCTTCATCACACGCCACTGGTTAAATCCACTCACTCAGCATGACTGTGCCTGACCATTACATGGAGTGGGTGGCAAAATAATGCTGCATTTTAGAGAACAACAGATGAACAATATGGCAATCTTCAAAATGGCAGATAATCAGAGTCAGATCACTAGCTTTATATTGTCTTATTGTACATTCCTACACAGACTGACAGCCGTTCTTCTCAGTCTACCCTAGGGCAGCTGCATGTGGCTACAGTAATTGTGAAAGCTCTCTCAAGCTTTAAATACTGTCGACAAATTAAATTGTTCTGCGAATTGACAGTATAACTATAATTATCTTCTTACCTAATGGGTCGTCTTGTAACCAGAGGGTTAGCGGTTCGAATCCTGCAGGTCGTCTCCTTGGGCTTCACCCTTCTTGCCTCCAGTGTCTGTCTGTGTACATTGGTGTATGAATAAGAATGAATGGGTGAGTTCCTGAAGCTGTTGAAAAATACTATATAAATGTGACCATTGGCCATTTAAAGGAGTATTACATGTGACTGTAAATGGACATTGAGTATCTGATGAAAAGTATTATAGAGCAATTGATATATTGTATGACAGATAGATGTTTATTTAGCTCTTCTACTAGGTATGAGGATTATGTTGCTACTTGCACATCTTAACATGATTTTATCAGCAAAAGAGTTGTGGCTCTGTAGTTTTTTGAGGCGGCCCATTGGCTTATGAACGTTGCAAGAAGGAGATTGCCCCAGTTTCAATTGAACACATTTGCATTTGGAAATACATGTTCTTTTTATTCATTTGTGAATTAAATGAGTAACTCCTATCCTATTGCTTGTATTTTTATACATTTAGTTATGATTTTAAGCACATCTTGATCAGATTTAAAAATGTTGTTATTTTAAAAATGCCTAAATTGATCTAAAATGGCTTATTCAAAGTACAGTGTCCGCATGTGGTGCAAACTGCCTCTCTTCCTTCAAACCAACCTCCCATTGATGCCTATCAAAACAAACCCCACTGATGCCTCTTCGGCTCCACGGATAAAGGCACTATTGCGCACCGGCGTTATTATCAGGAGGAAGGAATACATGCTCTCAATTTTAGAGGTTTTTAGAAGTCTGTTTTACAAAATACTCTTCCTTTTTTTGACTCCACTACGTCCAAACGTCAAGGCACTTGAATAGGTCAAGTTGCATTGATTCATACTGTACATGGGAAATATGTGGTTCTCAACCTTGTTCATGTGTGAAATATGCCTCACACATGATCTGGCAGCCCTCTCTGAAATGACCCAACCCCCACCGTAAGAATCATTGCATTAGATTATTTTTGCCAAATATTTGCTTATGCGTATACTGTATATATTTTTAATTTCAATTTCTGTCCTTGGCTGTACAATGTGACAGCCTGATGGTATCCTTTAAAAAATAACTTCCCCCTGAAAAGATTTTTGTTGGCACTTTCAGAAAGCTTTGGAGAGGTGTAAAATGTGTGCATGTTGTAGTAAGCCTACTTTATCGCAGCAGGAGATGAGATTTGGATCCTTTAGGCGCTCACTCAGAGCGCGGCTGCCTCCCTCGCCCCTCCCTCTGTGTTTGTGAGCTGCTAAAACAGGCGATGAGGCATACTCCACATTTCCTTGCCTACATTTGGCTACTATTCTGCCCCGGTGACTCACATGATGGCTGAAGCATCGCTCGCCAGTGCAAGCATGTATAGCCGAAAATAAACCGTGAACTATAGTTAACACCTTGGAGGTCAACAATCAACGTGGGACTGGGGGAAGAAATATGTGTGATGTTTTCTCATAGATTAACATCAGTGTGTTTCTACTACATACATTAATTTGTTTGGATTATGTTCCATGCATAATCATATAGGAATTAGTGTCATAGTTTATTGGCTTGACAAATTATTCCAGCAAGTATAAAGTCTATCGCAAGAGCCATTTTAAAGTTTTTTGCTCACAGTTGCCTTTAAGCTAGTGTCATTGAATGTACTTAATTAATGAAGGATATACTGTATAATGTTGCAGTTGGCTATTACATTAAGAGAACTGAATGTTCAAAGTGCACTTTGTTTGGATTTATAGTATGTCACCAGAGTTATGGTGACTTTTGTTTTCATCCACAGCTAATAAAATGTGTAGGAGTCAGTAAAGTTGCATTTTGCACATTGGGCCTCATTCATGAATATTTTCTTAAGAAAAAGTTCTTAAGTACAACTTAGGAGAAACTTAAGAAAAACTTAAGTCTGACTCACGAAGCGTTCTTAAGAAGACTAAACTGTTCTTAAAGAGAGATGATATTTTGTGCGTAAGAGTCCTCCTGACTGTTCTTAGGATTTGTTCTTCCAGAAGAGCTCTTTCAGCTAAGAACAAATTTTGTGAATGCCCAAAATGTTCAGAAGTCGGCCTTAAGAAAAAATTTGTTCGTAAGTTTGTTTCGTGAATGAGGCCCATTGTGTATTACTTTTTAAAGATAATGATAAAAATCAAGTGGGAAGTATACAGATGTTTAAAGGTAGTAAAGTAATGTAGAATTGCTGTATTTCGGTTAATATTAAATATCATAAGATTTTACTCATGGCTCTTATAATGTTGCTTTATTCACATAAATAGCTGTTTAGCTTTACGAAAACAAGAATGTGCTTCATGTTTGGGTTGTTCCGTGGCTAAAAGATTATGCAGTGAACCTAGAAGCTCTCTATTTTAAATGCTTGCTACCAGAATTTTGCATCATTCTAAGTGCTACAAACTACAGACCTCCTTTGGTTAAAATGTGCTGGATTCTTATTTAGTTTCTGAATAAATTGAAGTATGACGTTCTGATTGTAAAAGAGCACAAGCAACATGCCATTCCTTTTAAATGTACAATGTAAAAGTGGCAATGACAAGCCACGAAAGAACATGCAACATGGTCAACTCCCTTCAGCTTTGGACATCTGGGCATCTGGGTGTCCAAGTGAATACTGGGTGTATTCTGAATTTGACTCAGTGTAGCACCCAGTAATGGAAATAAACCTCCCTTCTTTGGTTGTGTAATAATACATGCTGTATGTACAGTATAATAAAGTACATTTACATTACATCATTGTGACTTCTTCCCTGTCCTCAAGAGATTTGACCCAACCATTTGGCCAGAGTGGTGAATCACCAAACGCCTCTTGACATAATGTTTAAAAGCCACTTCACAAAGAACAATAAAACCAAGTGATTAGACATTAAATAATTCAGGCCATAAGTTAATGCTTAAAAAGAGCGCACTAGAGAGTTGGGTAACATTGCCGCCGTGCTTTTATATCTCTGTGCATTGCTCCGAGTGGCAGTTGGTGGTATAATTGTTGCTGACATAGCTGTGTATGACTGCACAGGGAGACGGTGCAGTGAGCCGGTTGCACCATTATGAGCGATCAGTGGAGCTAACTGCCCCGGCCTGTATGCCACTGATACAGAGTTTGTTTTAGTGCCGGCCTCATGACCAGTAGCACATCTAATTGCTTATGCCTCATGCACAAGACTTTGTGTACTATAGATTTAAAATGTGTTGTGGTAAATATTTGTGACCAAAGTGTTTCAACGATTACAACATCATCACGCAGCAAGTTTGAGTAGGGAGTGCTCAGAATATCGATGCCTAGATGCTTAAAAAAGATCATGGCTCTTGGTATCGTTCTTCCCCCCAGGTGTCAGACGGCAGCAAGACTGGGGAAAAAATCATGGAATCATTGTGAACCTTGAGATCATAGATTGTGTCCGACCAATTACACTTCATGTTGCAAATGTACTTCATGTTCTTTATTCTTCAATAAATTAAAGATGGTTTGTTTGGTTTATTTGGTTGGGACAGTGCGTGCACATGAAGAATGCCATTCCGGATTGTAGCCTTGGGCTAATTTCCATCCGTTGTCCACATTCGCGCTCACAATCAAACCTACGCAGAGAACGGGGAGAACATGCAAACTCCACACAGAAAGGCCGCACGGGCCGGGAATCGAACCCGGGACCTTCTTGCTGTGAGGCAAGAGGGCTATCCACTCTGTCACCGTGCCGCCTTAAATAATAGATAATACACCAAGTTCAGTTTTTTGAGTAAGTGGATATGTTCATGATTAACTAATGAGCATTAGGTCCATGTTTTGTTATTGAATCGTATCAAACCGTGTCGAATTGTTTCGAGGTACGTATTGTGACCTGTGTATCGAGGTACTTATCGTATAGTGAATGTTGTATCAAGGTACGTATCGTAGCCTTATATGTGAGGTTTATTTGCACCTGAAACCTCCCACAAAAGATATTGAGACTGCCCAGTGTCATTCCCAAGTTAAAATAAATATTGCTTGAGTCCAGGATATGGCATCATGTTGCCACCTCAGATGAGAACCAAATTGTGACCCAGTTTTTACATTTCCTACTTATTCTCTGCAATTTGCATAAAGGAAGATATCAGCGGTCTGTGTGTGCTCGGGTATTTCGCACAAAAAGTGGTGGCACTGCAGTAATTAGTTCTGGGGCATTAACTGCTTATCAGTGGACAGTTTTATTAGCCCCCTTGTTTTGCCTGGTTAGTCTTCTGGACATCGAGCCAAAATGGTGCTCTGAGTTGCCCGGTCAACCATAGAAGAATTCAAGAGCCACGCCAACAGTCTCACTGCTCTGAGAGGATCTAATTGTGATTTGACTTCAATGCCACCGCAGTAGCCACATGCTGTGAAATGTTAAACACTCTGCATTGCTTTGCCATTAAGCTGAGCCTTCATAATCCCAAAGATCATTTGCAAGTGTCCCTCTAAAATGGGGAAATGAAGAATTTAATAGCAGCCATGATGTGCCGGGGCTTTGCAATTTTAACAGATCGGTTGTAAAGGATTATTCTGTAGCAATGTCATTTTCTTGTGATGTCAAGTGGGGCTGGACAATATATCGCAGAAGATATCGTATCACAGTATTAGTATCACAGTATCGCAAGAGGCCACAAAATATTGTAGATTCACTTAAGTCTTCCATCCGACTGAGATTTTATTTTTATTTTTTGCCAACACTCGCTAAAACAAAACATGCATGGAATGTGCACAGTTTGCAAAAGTTTTATAACTTTCCTGATTTTATCTGTGTGGGCTCTCAGTCGTACAGGAGCTGTCCATCGTAGGCCAAGATTCTTCAGTCTTCATCTGTACTCTGTAGTTGAAGTGTTGGATGTTTCGATCTTAGTCTATCTCTTTCGATCTCAGTAGGAAAATCTTTGGACTAAGTTCGAAACGTCCGACACTTCAACTACAGAGTACAGATGAAGCCTGAAGAATCTTGGCCTACGGTTTCCTAATTTTAATACATTTTTTGGCCTTGGTTTGGTTCCGATTTAATGTTTTTGGAGTCTTCTTTTGACAGAATTTGCTGAAAATGATATTACATGTGTCTGAATTGAATGGGACGGATTCTCCAAGTATCGCAATAATACCGTTACCGCAATGTTGCATGCCTGTATCGCATATCACAAGTTTTTTTCAACATCGTGCAGCGCTAATATCAAGTAGTGGACCATTTTCTACCCAAAGTTTTCGAGTTGACATGAACGCTTTATTAAAAAATGGCTGTTCTTGAATCACCGTTTCATGACGGTGTGTTTTTTTTCTTCTTCGTCTTCCTCTCCCCCAGACCATGCAAACGGGCCAACATGTCAGCACGTTGCTTGGTCATCCATGAAGGAATTCGGCTCTAGCACAACAGCCAAAACAACCACAGAATGTCAAAGCATAGTGGTGCAGTCACCATGGAGACTCTTGTGAATGGGGGTGTTCGCCAGGGAGCTTTTCGAAGAATTAAGTAGCACTTTCTGGCGAAGATAAAAAACACAAAACACTCAATATTATTCCTCTTACTTAAGACATGGGGGTTGATGATGTCTTTGATGGTGAGTTGCTTTATAATATGAATATTTAGCACTTGTTTTGGCATGTGGACACACCGCTAAGAGACATTAAAATAAAGCAAATGTTATCTGACATGTGGTGTGAACTGCTTTTTGAGGATTTGTATGCCTTGTAATTAAAAATGAAGTTCAGAAGCACATTGCAGAGTGGAAGAACTAGAAGGCACAAGTACTACAGGAAATAAAATGGCACTTCAGAGACGAGCTTTGAAGTAAAAACACGCCAGGCTTTTTTTTTACATGATTGTCACAGTTGGGAAAGCTGGCTTCTTTTCAGTGTGTGTGCTGTGTTGACTCAGGCTAACAGCTTGCCCCGTCCACCTGGCTGGGGGCTTTTTCAAACATTTAGAGGAAGACAAATACAGCAGGCACAGGAAATGAGAGTGGAGAGAAGCTGACATGTTAAATGTAACAGTCAAACAGTGGCATGCCCACTTCACAGCGCTGTGCCGTGTGTGTTTCCTAATGTGTATGATGGGTGAGACATGACATTGTTCGTGATGGGGTCGAACACGCACAACCCCGCACACAAAGCAAGCTGTGTACTCTGTGTAAACGCTCGCACATACGCTAGAGTTTGACACGGATACAAGTAAGGGTTTCATGTTGCCCACAGCTGACCTGTCAAAACTTGGAATGCAGGTTTGGTCAACTGTGAAAAGTTAGCCAGGAATGGTTCAACAATAGTTAGCCATTAACTTGTTTGAAATGGTTCATTCACTCTATGCGCAGTCAGGGTAGCCAGTGTTGCCCTTCAGGTAGACTGGCAAAATCGTGGCTGCACACATGTCTCCGATCACCGACCACCACTCACACAGGCATTGGCTGAACTGTCTTCCCCAATGGACACAACTATAGTGAGTGTGCTAGAAAGTTGGTCACTAAAGAACGATTTAAATCCTTCTACACAGCACTTTAAACTCCATCTAATGCAGTGTTTCCCAACCAGGAGTGAGGGGAATAGGGGTACGCAAGAGCTTAGCAGGGGGTACTTGGAATAAAGTTCAAAGAAAACCAATTTAAAAACCTTTTAACTGTAAAGGGCTAGAGTAGGGCTGGGCGATATTATGATAACAATCGAATCGTGATCTGATCTCCATGACTATCTTCTTTTTTGGTGACATTGTCATATCGTGATTCAGTGGTTTTTATGTTTAACCCAGCTCTGAGCTCAAAAACTGACACTTTCTCCACTCACTGCTTCTACTGTCAGGATTAAACCAGAACTAAAACCAGGAGAAAACTAGGTCTAAATTCAGAAAATATCACAGACTATTCAGTCTGTATTAAACCAGGACTAAAGACATAAACCGGACGAAAGCAGAGACTGAAATCAAGGTCTAAACCAGGACCAAACTTAAAAGGACTAAACCAGGGACAGAATGAAACGATGATTTGACTAAACCAGGACTAAGCCAGGACTAAACCAGGACTAAACCAGGACTAAAGCAGGACTAAACCAGGACTAAACCAGGACTAAAGCAG
>OMNZ01026005.1:0-18580 GCA_900303255.1 Lesueurigobius sanzi | reverse complement strand
TAACAGAAAGTAAAAAGTACACATTTTAGGTACTTTTACTTTACTTAAGTACATTTTATGAAGATACTTTTTACTTTTTCTATATATTTTTTAAATTGGGTTAAAAGAAAAAGTGTTTTATTTTCAAAGTGATGTACTGGTTTAGTCCTGGTTTAGTCCTGGTTTTGTCCTGGTTTAGATCTTGTTTAGTCCTGGTTTAGTCCTGGTCTAGTTCTGGTTTAGTCCTGGTTTAGACCTGGTTTAGACCTGTTTTAGTCCTGCTTTAGTCCTGGTTTAGTCCTGGTTTAGTCCTGGTTTTGTCCTGGTTCTGTCCTGGTTTAGATCTGGTTTAGTCCTGGTTTAGTCCTGGTCTAGTCCTGTTTAGATCTGGTTTAGTCTTGGTTTAGTCCTGGTTTAGTCCTGGTTTAGACCTGGTTTAGTCCTGGTCTAGTCCTGTTTAGACCTGGTTTAGTCCTGGTCTAGTCCTGTTTAGACCTGGTTTAGTCCTGGTCTAGTCCTGTTTAGACCTGGTTTAGTCCTGGTTTAGACCTGGTTTAGTCCTGGTCTAGTCCTGGTTTAGATCTGGTTTAGTCCTGGTTTAGACCTGGTTTTTCGTCCTGGTCTAGTCCTATTTAGACCTGGTTTAGTCTTGGTTTAGACCTGGTTTAGTCCTGGTCTAGTTCTGGTTCAGACCTGGTTTAGTCCTGGTTTAGACCTGGTTTAGACCTGGTTTAGACCTGGTTTAGACCTGGTGTAGCCTGGTTTAGACCTGGTGTAGCCTTGGTTTTGGTCTGAGTTAATGGTTTTACTCGTTCAGACCTGATTTAATTCAAAGGATTAAAAAAATCCTGCAAATAAAACTACTATACTACTACTATACTACTTTACTTATATACTTTTAAAGTACTTTTTATAATGGATACTTTTGTACTTTTACTGAAGTAAATTCTTGGGCCTGAATCTGCCATTTTACTTAAGCAATGATATTGAGTACTTCTTCCACCACAGTGGCAGAAGTACTACAGTCTATTCTTAATGGAGTGAACTTGTAAAAGGGAAGTTATTATGTAAGTGAAGTGTGGAGCAGTGTTCAGGCACTTTCAGTTTAAGAAGAGTTTAAGTTTACAAAGCTAACAACACCAAAAACACACTGAGTTCCTCTTCACCAGTACTAATATGACGATGATGCTACTTACTATCAGTGTTACTGTATCAGTGACTTTCTATTCTTGATTCTGTAACTTCTACTTGTGATTCTCAGCTGGTGGGTTTTCCCGGGGAACATTGAGCACTGAGCATGTGTTTAATCTGACAGAAATACAATCTTTTACATTATTTTCAGCAGATTTAACTTGAACAATATTGTATACATTGTAAAAACTATTTTTATTTGGGTAATGGGTGATGGTGCATCCCGCAGGATCTGACATCCCCAAGTAATTAAGAGTCCAGGGCCAATGTTAAAGTTTGTTTGCCCAGGACCAATGTTACAGCCAGCCAATCAGGGGTCAGTTTAGCTGGATAGTCGGCTCGAGAGGGACGGTCTGCTTCCAAAGCTTGTGAACATGTCATGACAAAAATTAAGTTTAGGAACAGGGAAATCTTTATGGTTAGGTTTAGCTATATTTTCAGACAAATCAACGCATAGATCTATCCAAAATTACAGCCGACCGTCCCATGCTCCTAAACTTAATTTTTTTCACCCCTGATTGGCTGGCTGTGACATTGGTCCTGGGCAAACAACTTTGACATTGGTCCTGGAAAAGGTACAGAAAAAATATAAGTACAGTACAGGTATCGAAAAAAATGTAACAGTACCCACACCACTGTAATGCCTCTATCACCATCGCCAATTCTTACTCTTTAGTGTAGTGATTGTAGATGATCACTAGAGGGAGATATATAGCAGCATAAAACTACAGGTCTACACAGTAGTAATCATGCTGGGTAAATAGTAATACCTGAGACATTTATATTGTGGTCTAATTTATAGCATCTCACTGTTAGAACCATCTCAGTTTTGTAGTTGATGATACTAAAAAGCAGTTATTATGGAAATGGACTTTAAAGACGCACCGTGACGGGTATCAAAGACAGGACTAAACAGACTGTTGTCATAACAACATATTGCAGTAAACACAAAGTGCCATCTGCTGTGAGATTTTTAAGACACACTGAAAGGATGAGCCAATAGATAATTATACCTCAGGACAGGAATATGAATCGGATCGGAGTTTTGATGTAAAAGTAAAAGACGGTAACAACTGGCACAAAATCATTTAACAGCCAATTAAGCGTACGCAGCTAAGATATGCCATGAGAGAGCTCGACTGTGTTGTCCCAGTGCATTGTGGGGATTTGGAAACAAAACAGAGTACTGTTTTTAAAAGGCTAATTTACTCTACTCTGACATTGTTCAAAGTAGGCTGAAAAGGTGGTCTGTTTAGCTGTGCATGTGACGGAAAGTATTTTGTTTTTAACTTTGAATAATTATTTCTGTTTTATTTGTTTGATTTACATACTATGAGTAATTATTTGGACATATAAGACGCACCTCTTGCTCTGAAACTGTTCTCTTGCCTTCATTTGAACCAAAGGTGAAAGGATTTTAAGTCAACACAGGCAACTAATGTTTTAAAATAAATCAAAAAAAGTCAATAAATTGTTCAAAATATGCCTGTTAAGACACTACACTTATTATTATTATTATTATTATAGGTTTATTTGATAGGGACAGAACAAAAGCTGATGCCATGTCCATAGGCCATATAGCTAACAGCTAATTCACAGACCTGGTCCCCATGCATAAAAATGGCCAAAATTGACTATATTTTTGTGGACCAAATCTAAACAAAGTTAAAATGCATGGTTTTATTTTGTTTATATTATTTACAGAGGCTCAAAGAAACTTGTGATGCATATTTTTTGGCATATTGCTCACTCCTACTGCAACTAAAATTAACTGCCATTGCTACTACTACGACTACTTTGCTGGGACAGTCCCAGTTTTGAGTCCTCTGTCCCATGTCCCTGCGAATGAATCCGAAACCATTCATTTGTCCCAGTTTTACACAACCTCTGTCCCAGTTGTCCCACTTTCTCACCAGTGCCATGTCCAAAGCCGCATATTTACGTGATACTTTATGACTTTTTACCTCGACAACAAATGTGATGGAAGAATGCAGAAAGAAAAATTACAAAAAATAAGAAAACACGGGGGGATGTGACGAAAAAATGTGTGAAAAAAGCAATTAAAAAAACTATGTCAAAATTACAGAAAAGGAAGAAAAATGAAAAAAAAAAAAGATGAAAAATGATGCCAAAAATTACGAAAAAATGTTTGAAAAATTATGAAAAACAAAAAAAGGGGGGGGGTTACAAAAAAACCTAACAAAAAAATATAAGAAAAATGACAGAAAATTTTGAGAAAAAAACGCAACAAAAACGTGAGAAAAATTATGAAAAAACATGAAAACAAAACAAAAAAGGAGAAAATTTACAACAACAAAAAAATCACATCTTTGTCCCAGTTTTTAATGTGAAAAATCTGGTCACCCTACTTTGCGTACAACTTCTTTCAACCTACTTCTCTTGTAATTACACTTGCATTGCGCTTTTCAACCCTTATTACCAAGTTTCTCAAATAGCCACTCTAAAAACATTATTAATTCACGTCATACACCATGGAGACAGAAGCGAGGCTGCCTTTCTGTGGCATCGGCCCCTCCGACCACCCACTCTCGTTCCTTTTCTGACCGATTGTACATGTTTTTGGTGGTATAGGGGAAACCGGAGCACCTGCAGGAAACCTACGCAGACACGAGGAGAACATGCAACCTCCACACAGAAAGGCCCCATACTCAAATAATACTTAAACTGAAACGGGAAAAAAGTGATCCCTCTGAATTTAGATCATATCAACTCTTATAGATCCATACTCACATGGCCTTTAGGTACAACATTTGAGATAATGAACAAACTTGCTATTTTCAATGATACAACAGAATTTTAAAGTGGACATGCTTTTTAATCCTCGACTCCTCAGCTTCTATCTCATTGTGGACATTAATCACATTCATCTGTATTCAGCTCCTGTCCAGACTGACCTTGGCTGTTTTCACCTGAGCTGTGTGCTTTGCATCCATTAAGTCCACGTCGTGTGTTCAAAAAAAAAAAAAAAAAAAAATCTCCCGGCATCAGCGTGAAGTGTCTATTACCACCATCTTATTTCCTGTTTATATGGCAACTGCCTCAACATCCTGTTTTTAATTACTTCTCTCCTGCAGCAGATGCTTCTCACTGCAACCTGCTGTGGATTACTCCCCTGAGAACTAATGTGCTGTGACAGACCCCACTTTTCCAATCAATAACTCGCCCTAAATCTGCCATCTCCGCGCCTGCCAAACACACTCCCACTTCTAATGGCAACATCATTTTCTTTAAGGGGGTGTAATTGCAGACACTGGAAATGCCCGGGCCCTTTTGTGTGTGCCATTACACTGTAAAGGAATCTGAAAGTGAAACTAAACTACAACACCGAGCACAAACACGGGTGCGGAAAATGTGGACTGAAAGTACAGTTAGCTACGAAAATGCATTCTCAGCCACTACCATCGCTTTCAGCTTCTGCCACTTGTACATTACTATAACTGACTTGGACCTGTAATGGAGGCTGGAATGATAATCTTGTTACAACAACCATTACTATTATTGTAGTCTTCATCTGTACTCTGTAGTTGAAGTGTAGGACGTTTTGCAGTTTTTGTCCAAAAAGCTTTGTCAGCAATTGAGTAGGCTGGACACACTTCTAAGTGTCTCTTAGATCCCACCTCTCTTGTTCTAAAGGTTGGAAAAACATCTGACCTATTCACACCTAATGACTGCTCGTTATCTTCCTATTGACTTACCCTGGGCTTTGTTCTCAGGCTGTTCACACTTGTCTATGGTCCTGCCCTGGCCAATGGACCAGCTTCTTTATTATGACATAGGTGTGGTTTCTCTCTAAGGATGTTGCTGTAGACCGGGGCTAAGTTAAACCTAAGTCCTCCACTGCGGAGGAATTTATTCAAATCTTAACCTCACTGTCCTTCAATGAGCGTTTGGTGGCTTTGAGATGGAGGTGCACAGCCGACTGAGGGCCGCTAGAGCTCTCTCTTCGGTGTTGAGAAAGCATCCAATGTAATAGTCCTTGCATTCCTCTTCTACTCGGTCTACTCATTTGCTGACAAAGCTTTTTGAATAAAGAGAGAAACGTTCTACACTTTAACTACAGAGTACAGATGAAGACTGAAGAATCTTTTCCTACGATAGACAACTCCTGTACGACTGAGAACCTACACAGACATTACTATTATTATCAAAATGTACAGAAAAATGTAAATAGAGGTTTTATGTTTATTTAAAATGTGCTTTGCTGAACTTTTTATGCGGGAAAAAAAAGTTATGACTGATCCAGTGACTGTACGGGTGGTTTGATGAGACTTTTACCTTTACTAAATCCAGAAGTACAACTACTTATTGACAAAGTTATAATTAAACCAAGCTACCAAGATACCAAGCTGTTGGGTGTAACCTAACATGGGCTAAACATGTAGAAATGATTTGTATAAAAATGGCAAGATAGATTTCAATGATGAAAGCAACATGGAAAGCCACTAAACAAATCACACCAGCTCTGGTCCTTTCATATGTCGACGACTGGCCACCCGTTTGGTCAAATGCAACAAAAACTGTGTTAAAGATCCTACAGAAGTGAGCAGCCCGTATGATTTCAGGCTGTGAGTATACGAGCGATCGCGTCACATCAGGGGCTTCGGTAGGCAACATGAATATTTTAAATAAATAATAAAAGTGACTAATAGTCTATAATAGGCAAAAACATTGGGCCTCATTCATGAAACAAATGTGTTCTTAGGTCCTACTTAGGAACATTTTTGGCATTCACAAAGTTTGTTCTTAGCTGAAGGAGTTCTTCTGGAAGAACAAATCCTAAGAACAGTCAATGAATGGGATGAAAAATCTGCAGTTTTAGAATATTATCACAGTCAAAATGGACCCAAGTCTTTCACAGCATGAGGAACATTTTTTCTAAAAATAATTTCACTTAAAAATAACTTTAAAATATATTTTTTGAGAGAAAGTGATCAGAGTAGAGCAGACATAGTTAGTGTAGACTTTCACAGCTGAGGGCTGCAGCTCGTTAGTTGCTGCTCTGAGTCACACCTGTCGTAATCAGAGGAGAGATCAGGAGCACTGCCTCATGCTCTGGTCATGCCCATATATGGAAGATTAAAGGGCGTGTCTTTGTATTTACATAGTCATATGATGTAAATGTCCTGATAATGAGGGGAGTGGTGTCACGTTCATGAATTTGGGGCATCTCTCTTTAAGAACAGTTTTGTCTTCTTAAGAACGCTTCGTGAATCAGACCTTAGTTTTTCTTAAGTTTCTCCTAAGTTGTACTTAAGAATATTTTCTTAGGAAAATATTCGTGAATGAGGCCCATTGTTCACAAACAGAGCATTGCTTCTCTGGCATTGAAGCAAAAATGTGACTTAAATAAACGGAGCTACATGTCTGAATGCATCAGCTGTTGCGAAAATTGCGGAAGAAAACAATAACAGTGATTGCTCCTACAAAACCAGCTGTAAAGTTATGCTTGAGAAACTAAACTGGTTATCCGTGCGGAAGAGAATAATTGACTCATTATCACTTCTGAAAGTGTTTTAACTAATAAGTGCCATCTAATACTTTATAAAAACCTGTCATTTAGTAATCAAATACATAATACCAGACATGGCCTTGCAAAGAAATTTGTCTTACCAAAAGTAAAATGTAACATCATGAAAAGAACATTTGTGTATAGGCCGATGTGCGCATGGACAACACAATAAAATTAAAACTACAATTAAAAATATTTTTATTATCTGAACAGCACTGAAACTAAATTGTTAAATTGTGGAGCATCTGTAGGGCGTAGACAAATGAGAGCAATATGAAGACTAGATTCCATGGTCCTAAGACCGTTGGAAGAGTTAAAAAGAGTTGCTCAACAACATGGGAAATTCATAAACAGTTCTCCCCTGAGTCTATTAGTCAGGTTCCCCTTGTATTCCCCCATAGCCCCATGTTGAGAGACACAACCATAGTCCAGGATGTTAAGGTAACACATACTGTATGTCCTTCAGTGCACATTATAAGGCAGGACCTTTTCCATGGGACAGTATTGGACCAAAGCTGTGGGTGAAAGCCCATGATACAGTTTATAAGCAAAGCATGACAGCGCACAATTACGTCTGGTTTGCACCATTGTCAAGCCCAGAGTTCTGTAGTGCTCAGATGTGATCTCTGCACGGCATGGCAGATGGAGGATTATGCACATGCATCTTTGCTGTAGGCTTTCTAAGCAGTTCACCAGTGTTGTTCCTACACCACAGATCAGCCTTGAGCAGTATTCCAAACAAAATCTGATGTAGGCCTTATATATCATCATGGACCATGTGTCTGCAATAAAGGCTACCTACCTACCTACCATATACTGTATGCGCAGCAATAGCTTGTTGCTTCTTGGTGGCAGCTTTGTTTTAAGAAGTCTCAGGACAAAAATCTCCTCACAAGCTGCTACACATTCCTTCTGTATGGTGCTTAAAGTTGAGGTCACTCGTAAAAGTCACCCCCAGGTGTTTTGTCTCTTTTGAGAAGGGAATGGGGTGACCCTCAAACACAACCTGGTTAAGGCACTGGGCGATTGCTTTGTGAAGCATGAACACACAGTCTTGGAGGCATTAAACTTCATGCCCCAGGTTTTCGCCCAACGACTTGCGGTGGCCAGTGCGTAATTCAGACCAGCGATAGCTAGAGCTGGATGTGCACTGGAAACTGTAATTACTGTATCGTCTGTATATGCTGCTGGAAGGACAACACAGAGCACTCTTCTAAAACAGTCAGTAGACCATTTAAAAACAGTATAAACAGAGTTTGTTTATTGTTTATTTGGTTGGGACAGTGCATGTTAATGAACACACATGAGACCATGCATGGGCTAATAATAAACACACTCGCATTCTATTGTACATGTTTTTAGTGGTAGGGGAAACCGGAGCACCTAGAGGAAACCTACGCAGACATGAGGAGAACATGCAAACCACACAGAAAGGTCCTGGCGCTCAGGATCAAACTTTCTATGACGCACGAGCACTAACCACTGGGGCAATCACACTTCCCTGAGGTACTCCTGATTGCACTGGTAAAGGTGAAGAGAAAGATTGTCCTATTCGTGTTTGCTGCTGTGTATTTAAATGTCAATGAAGTGATCTCTCACTGTTTAAGAAAAAATTAACAATGGATATGAAATCAAATATAAATCTTTAACAAATATGGAGCGTGTAGATGTTGATAAAGTCAAAATGTTGAAAAAGATTTGGAAAACCCCCTCATGTTTCTTTAAAAATAGTTCGATATATCCTGCATGTGCGATATATCGATTATCGCAGTATCTGCAAATTGTGAGGTTATCGTGAGACATGTATCACATATCTTATGGAATCATGAGGTACCCAGAGGTTCCCACCCCTAATGCCTACCTTTGCTATAAACGTTTTAGAAATGTATCTTGAATCAAACAGACTTGAAGCTCAGAATCACTAGCTAACTGCACATTTTTATAGTAAACTTATTGTGCAAAAGTACACAAAAAGAATATGATTCACTTTCGCCTCAGCAGACAGCAGAGGAAGAGAGGAAGTAGACCGGGGGCTTTACATTGTTGCATTTGGGTTAGCCACATTTGCATCTCACCAGGCCAAAAGAAAGTCTTCACTTCCTTATTTCGCCTCGCGCAGTCAGACTGGGTCACATAAATCCTTTCCCTACTTTATAAAGCCGCTGGTGTGAGCTGTCGGCATGTTTTTGTGAGTGTTTTTCCAAGGTAAGTACAATCTTTTTATCACCCGACAATGAAAGATGTACAGTCTGACCTTAAGGGGAGAAGGAGAAAGTAATTTGGCACCCATGTTTTACTGCTCCTGCTACTGTGTTTGGAGGATGAGGTTTGGCGCGGTACAGTAACAGCAGGTTTTATTTGTCCAGGTATCAGTTATTAGATTACTCTGATGAATAATTGATGGCCGTTGCCGAGTGAGAGACAGTCACATGATTTTATATCAGGCGGAGGAGCAAACTCAAAGGTCACGTACTTCTCAGTAGTCACATTTTACAGTGAAGAAATGATGTTCCTTATTATTGAGCTTTAGAGGTGCAAGTTGCCCTTTCAACTGGAAGTAGAACTGAAATAGTCACAACAAAAGTAGTGGTAATAGTCTTAATGGCAGCAGGTTTTTTGCTCACTAAGATTCATCAATTATCTACTATATTACTATCTCTAAAATACATCTAGTACTAGGCTGGAGAAGGGTGTTGCTGATATGCATTTGTAAATAGATATTGGGAATCCTTTAAACAAAAATGAAGCTACTTAACCACTAGTAGGAGTAAAGCTTGATAACAGAATGTGAGTAGCTCAGTCGGGCCCTTATGGTTTTCGAAAGCTGCAAAACTCTAAATTTAGATGAGGCAGGAAGCTCTTATTTAGTCAGTCAGTTTACAGTCAGTGGTTTCATGAAGTGCAGCCATGACATCACCTAGTTGGATATAGATTGCGTGCAACCTATCTGAACCACACATTAGGCTATCACTTGTTATATTTGGCATCTAGAAGAATGGAAATACATGAATAAGTGAGTAAATATATTCTGATGTTTTACCTTCAGCATGGATCTTGACTTGAACTCCACCAACATGTCTGTGAAGTCCAGCGGAGTGGAGCAGGGCCCAGGAGAGTACCGCGTGGCAGGCCTCATCTTCTACTCCATCATCTTCGTGGTCGGAGTCACAGTCAATCTCACGGCCTTGTCGGTGTTCGCGCTGACCACCAAGAAGAAGAACTCGGTCACGGTCTACATGATAAACGTCGCTCTCGTGGACTTGCTCTTTATAGTATTGCTGCCGTTTAGGATGGCTTACCTCCACCTGGACTACTGGCCCTTTGGAGATGTCTTCTGCAGGATCAACGCTGCTCTGACCATCTTCTACCCGTGCATGGCGCTCTGGCTGTTCGCCCTCATCAGCGCGGACCGCTACATGGCCATAGTCCAGCCGAGGCACGGCAAGATGCTGAGGAACGTCCCCAAAGCAGTGGTGGGCAGCGTCGGCGTGTGGCTCATGACCCTCGGGAGCACCACAAGCCTGGTCTTCACCATGGACGACCCCGACTCCCGCTCCAACTACACCACGTGTGTCAAAATGCAAGATTTCGTGTACATCCGCAGAGACAACCCCGTGAACTTTGTGCGTCTTGTCTTTTTCTTTCTGGTGCCAATCTGTGTAATGGTCGGCTGCTATGTTGTCATCGTGGACAACCTGATCCACGGGCGCACCTCCAAATTGAAACCAAAAGTGAAGCAGAAGTCTGTGAGGATCATAATCACTCTGATTGTCCAAGTTCTAGTGTGCTTCGTGCCCTTTCACATTTGTTTAGTCGTGCGGCTTTTGCAGACAGACGGCGGTGGATTCCACACAATGGCCATCTTTACCACTTACTTGATGAACCTTAGCACCGTCTTAGACATCATCCTCTATTACATCGTGTCGAAGCAATTCCAAGACAGGGTAATAAGTGTAGTTTTGTACAGAAACTATCTGCGCAGCGTCAGGAGGAAAAGTTTGCACACGCACACGGGCAGCATCCGATCACTGAGCAACTTAAACAGTGCGATGATTTGAATCCAGCTGTCAATCAAGACTCCCATAAGCGCCATAACGCTGCGCGCAAACGGAACAGCGTTACAGCCAAGTGTGTTTCTTTCTTTTCTTTTTTTTCCTCCTTGGTACACGGCTCATTATCAAAAGGATCAAAACTTGCAATTAATTTTCAAGATGTAATTTACACTCACAGTATGGGAGTGCTGCTGTTGTGGCAAAAACATCTGTGTTCAGAGCTGATTGACTCACCCTTGAGACTGGAGACGCTTCCTTGCTCCGCAGACAAAGCAGCGACTATAACTGTGTGGCTCAGGTGTAATAGACACAAGGCAAAAATAACTTTCATAATTATTATGAACACAGCACGCTCCATCTCTATCTATTTACTCTTGTTAATATATGTACAAACAGTCTAAGTGTTGTTGGGAAACGGGAAATTGGCTGGTGTTTTAAGGCGGCTTATATTTTAGTGCTAAGGAATATGATATCATAACATATTCTGCGTAAGCCTATATATCATATGATGTATCAATGTCGTTTTAAATGTGTGCAGAGTTGCTGACCGTACTGTCTTTTAAAGTTAAATGGACTTGCTGTAAAGGCACTGGCCAATGGAGGGCAGCATGGCACAGTCTGAGCACGAGAACGCGCCACAGTCGAGTTGGAGAGTTGCATCGGGATCCTCGTGAGTTTATCAGTACAATCACATTACTAACTTCATAACTTCACTCTTGAACTTTTATATTCACACGAAGTAGCGTTTTGCGTTGTAATTTGTGCGGCATTATTTTAATATAGGCTAGGAACATTTTGTGTACTGTTTAAATGGTTCTGAAGTGTATTGATTGAATGTTATATTATTTAGCCACTAGGAGTGCATTTACAGTAACATCCTCAAGAGATGTCAAAGAAGCTAGAAGGTTTAAAAGAGGGAATTGAAATATTTTTTATTCAATTTGAGATTGTTGAATAAAAATATAGGTCTGTGTATCTAAAAAGGAATACGTCATTCTGCAGGTGGTGTTCTTTTGAATAGTGAACAAAATCAATATAGTGTTGAGAATAATCGGGTTAGTACATCAGTCACACCTAGACATTCATAACAAGATTAGCAGGTGACTTGGGGCAGCTGAGCAAATGCTGTCTCATACAATAAAATATTAAAGTCTTATACAATTAGGCGGCCAACAGTTTTGGTGCACAAAGAGATTAATGCAATCCATGATGCACTTCCTGGTAAAAAAAAAAAAAAAAAACATGATTGACGGCCACATTCCTGTGTACAGCAGATGAGTTCATGTTGTACATTATGGAGTTTGTTTTCATATCCTATATGAGTCTGCTACACAGATCCATGTCTGTCAGAACATGCTTCTCCCCGCAGACTGCTGCATATGTGCTCCACTGTATTCAATAAACCTGGTCCAGCTATAGCATTTCCATTTTATATGGAATTCTGGGAAGCACAGTTCATCACATGATGATAGCTTTATTGGCTGCTGGACTACAGGTAGATTTATAACCGAAAGGTGGAAGGTCAAATGAAACATCAGAGGGTCGTCTATCTGTCCCACCTGTTAGACATCAAAGAAAAACCAGCACACTGCTCACAGCAACTGGCATTTAAAACAATTAAGTTCCCTGTCAAATCCCTGTGATGAATTATCCGGAAGCTTTACCCGCTGTAATTCTAAATCTTCCCAACAAGTGCCTTTGTTGTAGAGAAATTAATGAAAACAAGATTGTCTTTCATAGAGCTGATCTAACAGCGCGACAGCCAGCTGCTCCTCTTTGGGAATAAAACAGTCAGCATTAAACACAGCTCAGACAAAATACTTTTTTTCCTTGCACTCGTGTGGAAAACAAATCAGGCGGCGAGCGCACTGGCCATCTGTTTTGTTATTTGATATGTGTGAATACATGTTGTAATGACTTTGTTTGTGAATCACTCTGCACGGCAGAACACACGAGAGCTCTCGAAGAGCTGGAGTGTTCAAAGCTAATCATATAATTGGACACAATAGTCGATGACAAATGGAGACGCTCGGAGCCAGCCAGCTGGGAAGTGAATATGTAATCATTGTAAAATCATATCATTTTTGCATATTTGAAGACAGCTTAATAGAGTTTGCGTGTCAGCACACTCTAAAGTGATGATCAGAGGGACTATTGCAGGATTTGTTTTCTAAATTGTGCAGTGCTGAAATCTTTATCATGATTAAAACAGTTTCTCAAGAGCGAAATGTTTATTTTTCTCTGGCTCACTGATGAATGCTCATGTGCAAACAGGATAACAAGGCTCTTTGTAACAGAGAGAAGCACAGTCCTCCAGAAAATGGTTTAAAGGTGACATTTATTCAAAAATAACAAAATCAAGCAGCTTTTAGCACTTAAGTATAAAACAACAGATGAGTGCTGCAGTTTGGTCTGAAGCCCTGTTCTCTGCACTTTTACTGTGCCATTAGTCTTCATATTGTTCCCATTAGAGAGCACGCGGACATGAAAGAGCCTATAATGTTATATAGATACTGTACACATCCAGCCGGGGCCCCTGCTCTACTGTACGGCATTAGCTCCACGCAGCTGCCTACGTTTACATCATTTAGCGTTCCTCTCAGGGCACTTTAATGCACCCAACCTCTCCCCTGGTAAACTTTACAATAGGATGTTGAGGGATACCTCTGGACTGCCATAGGAAATGAAAGGCACATGTGCGTGGATCTACCGGTGCAACACTGGGTCCCCCCTGTGATGCTGAGCTTAAGGGCTGCAATGAGACTAATGGATTCCTTTTGTGGGACAGAAATAGGTTAAGCACACGTGCTATTGTTCTTATCTGGACGGTGCGCAACAATAAGTCCAGCATAAGGAAGAGCTATGCAAATCTCCATAGCTTCACAGAGGTAATCTTTTCCTTGGGCAATTGCGATCTCGCCCCACATTGTCTTCTGTCTCTATTAAAAGGAGATAATCTAGTGCAAGTGTTTCAAATGGTACTACAGTGGCTCCAATTGACCCAGCAGTTAGCAGTGAGCACAAGGAACTCTGGGAAATGTATGGCCTTGATTACAGCTGTGTGTCTATTTTAGCAGATTGTTTGGTTTCCGATCCGCACACAGACACAGCCAGCCGCCATTAGCACGTATAAATAATGTACGGCCCTCATCTACTCCCCCTGTCCCCCCCCTTCTTTTCCCATCCCGGCTCAGCTAAAGTGCCATCAGTGGAAACCTTGGACTGTGCTGGATCTCCACAGATTTCGATAAGATTTGTTTTGGTTTGACTGCGTTCCACTACATGCACGTGGGAATGTGTTTAATTGTACTACTTAGAGTACAAGAGTAGTGCTTCTCATTCAGGGATGGTGCCAGCTTTTGGTTAATCCAGTCTCACAGCAGCTTTCTCATTCTCCAGGCTCCAACGGCATCGACTAAATCAGCACGGCAAAAACCACCAAAGTGATTATGATTTCTGTGTAAAATGGAAAATGTTTAACTTTTTCTAACATCGTGATAGAAGTAGGGTAGTAGTAGATTTGTGGGAATTGTATTTGTATACACTTTTTGGTACGTGAAGGCAAATTGACGCTATTTGAGGACGTCTTGATAAAGTAAACTTAAAGGTAATGTCTGTTGGTTTCTCTTAGTTCAAGTTTCACAATATGTGAACATGCCATTCATCATTTCAAAGCTTAAAACCTCCAGAATTCAGTCTGGGATTTTGAAAGTGATAGAAAATACTTTTATATGCAGTACATTTCCAAACTGGTTTTGCCATAGGATCTGGCAACCCTAAGAGGCTCATTCTGCTCCGATTAGATAATGGTCTGAGATTCATCTCATATTTGGGGACAAAATAAAGTAAAATATTTACAAAGAAACGTTTAAACTCTATACCTTTAGAGCAGGGGCGCCCAAAGTATTTTACACGGAGGGCCAAAATGGAAAACTATCAGCAAAGGGCCAAATTCAATATTGTTTTTACATGAAGAAAAAACTAATTTATAGATACCCTTTAATAACTGTGCTGAGTTTTGGTGTCCTTAGTAACTAGTAATACTCTATTCAGTCAAGAATATTTAAGAATATTTCACCTTATTTCAAGTAAACAATGACTTGCCAAGTCAAAAATGTCAAAAGAAATAGATTTTTGTTCCTTTTTCAAGTAAAATAAAATGTATTTCCTAATTTTTAAGTGCAAAAGGAAAGAAAGACTTATTCCTTTGACAGATAAATGTATTCACCTGCTCAAATCAAGGTCAAATTATCTTCTTCCAAGAAAATTCTATTATTTTTATTAGTTTTTGCACTGTAGATACTCCTTACCAGCTCGAGGGCCAAATGAAACCCCATGGAGGGCCGAATTTGGCCCCCAGGCCCCACTTTGGGCACCACTGCTTTAAAGAGAAAATAATTTTTCATCAAAAATACAAAACTAGGATGTAATTCTTATTCTGTTTGAGTCTGTATACATCCCAGAATCTATGAATATTTCAGATTAGTTGAAGATTAACTGATTTGTTGTTACGGCCCTAGCTAGTATTTATCAAATATAACAGTAATGCAGAATTGAGGAAGCAGCCATGATCAAAATTAAAGCAACACCTTTTTAGTACTTTTTGAAATGTTGATATAGATAAACTAATGTAAACAAACTTTTTGATGAGTCTGACATTTATCGCTGATAAAATGTTTGGATAAAGTCCCTCTTACTTTCTACTGGTTAACGACGGAGAGTGGAACACATTGAAAAGGGGAGATTTGCAATGAAGTAAGTTGATGGCTGTTTTGTTGGACTAAAATGATTAGAACGAGTAAACGGCATGATAGAAGATCCTGCAGAGAATCCACCGGAGTGTGGCCTCTTTCAACCTCTAACATGTCTGACTCATCTTTGATAGTGATCTAGAGTTGTTAGTGGCAGAAACAACATTCAGATTTTACATGTACTCGGGGCGCATAGGCGAGAGGAGTGATTGACAAGCGAGGAGTCAATAGATAGCAATGGTTTGAGTTATCTGTTGGCTAATGTTTTGCAGGCACTATCGCGTCCGTCCACCTATCGGTAACTATAAGTACAAGTCTGCTAGCTAGAGGTTGATGAAATGATTTTAAGGTCTTACTCCACCCACACCCAAAATTTGAAAAGGTTAATGCTAGATAGTCGGTTCAGGAGGGACGGTCCTGCCACAAGTTATGTTTAGGAACAGGGATATTGTTAGGTGTAGGTATTTTTTCAGACAAACCAACTCATAGATCTATCCAACATTACATCACGAGCTGACTATCTAGCACTAACAATTTGAAAATTGCAGCGGAAGGGGAGTGTCTGGAGGCTTTGGGGTGAAGTGCAGTGTCTGGGCTAAATACTGTATGTTGCTGATCATCTGTCCATGCGGTGTGTGTGGGAGGAGCCACAGGGGCAGAGCGTGGGAGTGGCTTGGTACCGTTACCATCCAATCAGGGAATTCAATTGTAGTAGCCAGTGTTGAACCTGAATAGGGCGCCACACAGACGGTTTTCGGGACTTAAGTTGAATTTTAAGGAGTTTTGCTAAAAAGTCAAAATAATGTTCCAATCCAACTTTATTTATAGAGCGCTTTAAAAACAACACAGTTGACAAAAGTGCTGTACACAAAACATAATACATTACATGAGCAAAAATAAGGTACAATAAAAGTCAACTCTCCAGTGGGTCAAACGCCAAACCAAAGAAATATGTTTTCAGGAGAGATTTGAAAACAGGAAGTGAATCAGTCAGTCTGATATTCAGAGGCAGCTCGTTCCAAAGTTTAGGACCAGCCACAGAAAATGCACATCTCAGCTTCTTCTTAGTCTTAGGGACCACCAGTAGAGCCTGATCTGCTGACCTCAGTGAGCGAGAGGGGACGTAGGGAACAAGGAGGTCACACAGGTACTGGGGGGCCAGACCATGCAGACATTTAAAAACAGAAGAATTTTAAAATCAATGCGGAAGTGCACAGGGAGCCAATGGTTGGAACCATGTACAGTATATAACCTTTTTAGACACTCATTTAGACAGTTTATCAGAAAAAAAGAAGTTGATTGAATTGATTAGTTGTATCTGAGATCTAATCCCTTTTATAGTGATGGTGTAGGGACGGTGTGTGAATGGGGATGTAAGAAATATATAATAGGAAAGTCGGAAATTGGTTTGGGCCTCTATTAACATTTGAACTCATACTTGATTCATTTGGAGGCTACACAGGAAAACCGGGTACAGGTCCCTCATCACTATAGTGTGTTTTTTTGTGTTGTGGGTGACGTTTGGTATCACTCAACAACTATTCAGTCTTATATTCAGTCTGACACTAGAGCACTGCCAGAAAACCCCTCATATGCATCCCCTATAAACAATTTAGATCAATCAGTTTCCCTATTAGTTTCGACGAGCACCCAGAGTAAGACAGGGCGGACAGGCAATATCCACTCAGAGACCGCATACATCAAACGGCCCAAGTATTTAACCCCCAACCCTCTTTCTCTGAAGACACAGACCACTCTCGCACAGTATTTATTCACTTGCGTCTTATTCCCACTGACTCCGCTGTGCAAATACAGATGACAAGGAGTGATTCAAGACGGCGGAGCTGCTTAAAATGTAAAAAACATACCATTACAATATTTCACACAGGGTTCTTTTATCTCCGCCTAAACCTTTACACAACAGGGCTCTGAGCCGCGTGAGTGATATGATGGCAGCTAATGCTAATGCACTCATTTCAGCTGATGTGCATTAAAAGAGAGCTGACTGACAAATTTAATGTAAAAGCCAGGTAGGAAGGGGCGAGCGGGGTGTGTGTGGGGAGAGAAAGAGCGAAGAGAGAGGCCTGTACGCGGCTTCCTCTGTGTGCACATCACGTCTCCTTTCCCTAAGCTCAATTACAGGATTGATACTCGGAGAGGAAACTTCATCATGTCGTACAGATGTCTTCACTGGAGGAAGAGGGACACGCCGCATGTTGTCGTTTAGCGTGACATGGTCGGCTTTGGTTCAAAACAAGCCAAATCAGGAACAGTTGGCCGACGGATTTCATGCGAGCGCAGGTCATGGTTCAGTCCTAGCTGTTTATTTTTCATCCGACTTAATTTAATAATGCATGAATTTGTGTCAACGTAATGTTTTATATCAGTAAGACAGGAGTGTTTCCTTCCTGATTCACCGGTAAATCGTTTTTGTTCCATCAATGCAGCTTTTATTTCTGAACTGGAAGATGACTGGGTTCAATTATATGTTTGGGCATTAAGTTTGGGCAAGATCATGCTAGTTTCTTTCTTTCTCTTGCTTTTGTGTCTCAAAGTTGGCAATGATTTGGATTTGGATTAGATTTTCAACTTGAATCCCCTCTTAGGCCTGTTAAAGGAATAGTTCAGCGCTTTTACATGCATACATATGTTCTAACCTGGGCTTAGATGAGGCGATGCGTGGCTGTCTGGTCTTTGTGCGTGCCTTCAGTCCCGTAAGACGAGCAAAGACGGTGTTAGCATTTTGCCTCAACAGTATAGTCCCATGGCGCCAAATTTCTGAGAAGTTAGAAGCCACAAATCTGTCAGTAGTTACACGTTCAAAGTATAGTTACACAAAATTAAAACTGTCAATTTTCTAAGCGGTTAAACGGGTACTATATTTTAAGGCGGAATAACACCACATCAACCTTCGCGCAGTATTAAGACGCTCCTAAAGGATTCTCCCCCACTCAATTGCGTGTTATTCCGCCTAAAAATATAGTACCCACTTTTATCCGCTTTGAAAATTGACAGATTTAATTTTGTATAACTATACTTGGATCCGAAAATTTGGCGCCATGGGACTATACTGTAGA
>OMNZ01025993.1:6194-21277 GCA_900303255.1 Lesueurigobius sanzi | reverse complement strand
AATCCAAAGGACAGTGGTTCGAATCTCAGCCCAGACTTGTACAGACTGTTGTTTTTACTTGGGCAAGGCACTTTACGCACCTCATCTATATGTATGAATGTGGTATGTAGAGTGGTTGGTGTTGGTTGGAGTCTCCGATGGCACAGATTGGCAGCCTCACTTCCGTCACTCTGCCCCAAGCCAGCTGTGGCTACAACTGTGATTTAAGTGTGGAATGAATGAACAATTGCTACAGTGTGGCACTTTGAGAAACTTGTGAGACAGGCTTGTAAAGTGCAATACAAGTGTAGAGGAAACAAGTGAGGAAACAAGTACTTTTTTTTTTTTTTAAACCAAGACGGAAAATTTTGTCAGTTGGCAAAGTTTACAAAGTCAAGGTAAAATATGTTGGTTTGTCTTAAAAACAACAAAACATTGATTTAAAACAATAATAATAATTTTCATTATTATATGACAAAATCAACATGGAAAAGGTGACTGTTGCTGAGACAAGGAAACTGAGCATACTGGAGGAAAATTTGTTAATTTTGAGCATTTTTTCCCCTTCAATTTTGGTTTAGGGCAAAGAGTTACTCTTGTGGGTCACCATGCCAATTCACATTCTCAGTTCGCCACAGAAATGCATCTGATATTTCTTTCCCTCCATAACTATTTTGCAAAATACAATCAGTGAAGATAAA
Organism: Lesueurigobius sanzi; assembly: GCA_900303255.1. NCBI lineage: Eukaryota > Metazoa > Chordata > Actinopteri > Gobiiformes > Gobiidae > Lesueurigobius > Lesueurigobius sanzi. The sequence continues at coordinate 20,597 of OMNZ01025993.1, read as the reverse complement.
ACAATGACACTAAGATTTTCATTTAAACCATTCATGTTCTCAGGAAACCACATTCTCAACATGGAACCAGATCTAACAGAGTTTTCGGCCAAGGAACGGCGCTGTTTCAGACCAAATTCGGACTTGGATAAGTTTTTTAAAGCACTTAAACCGTACATATCCGCCAGTGAAAACATTCTTCTCTTCTTTTTGCTGCCGATGATTCGTGTCTGGATTCTGTAAATATTATGGTCTTGCTGACAGCCCAAGATGATGGATCATTTCTTTAGCCGCACTGATCGGTTTTCATGAAATAAGCGCATGACAAATAAGCTGACGACACATAAACTGGTTGTGTAATTTTGGTAATACTTTAGCAATACTTTAGCAATAAAGTTCACAATCTATGCCAAGTGGCCGCTGCTTTGGTAGAGTACAAAGTATTGAGCTGGATACAGGAGGGACAGTGGCGGCCAAATCCCACTCCATATCATCTTGATTCATTGGGTGAGTCAAACTTGAAAAGCCCAAATGAAGCTATGTTTTTACAAGGACTGACTGAAGCAGAGTGCAGCCGTATGAAGTAATGGTAAGTACAATGTGGAAGGTTTGAAAGTGGGATTCATGCAAGCTGGGAATGAGTCATCATCACTCTTCTCTCTTTAAGGAAAGACACTGCAAACAAAACTTTTTCAATGTTCACGTTTTGAGCTAGTTTTCTCTTGTGACATAAGTAAAATAAATAATAATAATGCATTAGTTTTATATAACACTTTAATGGACACTCAACATTACATTTCATTATCCATTCATTCCATGATCAGTAATGGTAAGCTACTATTGGTGCCACAGCTGCCCTGGGGGGTAGACTGACGAAAGTGAGGCTGCCAATCTGCTCCATCGGCTGCTCCACTACCACCAAACACTCACTCTCTTATTACATTCATACATAGGCAAGATGCATTTTTCTCACATCTCGCATCACATTAGCTCCTACTGCCATCAAATTTTCGAGTCTGGTATTTAACAATATTTTGAATGTTTTTTTTTAATTCAGAAGGATTTTTCAATATCTAATTCCAAGCCTGGTTTATTGAGTTTGAGAACCCCAACATTTTGCAACTTGTTCACTAATACCTAGTTTATTGTGTCCTTGGGCAAGACACCTCACCCAATGCCTAAGTGCGAGTGGTTGGTGGTGGTCGGAGGGACCGTTGGCGCAGATGTGAGCAGCCTCGCTTCCGTCAGTCTACCCCAGGGGAAACTGTGGCTACAATAGTAGCTTACCACCATCAGCATGGAGTGAATGAGCCCCCCTCCCTTTCATGTGTGAAGCACTTTGGGTGTGACTATGTCATATGAAAAGCGCTATACAAATAACGTTGCCTTTCCCCCTTTATTCAAAAACTAAAAAGCATATCCAAAATCAGCTCTGAACAAATCTTACTACTTACTAATCTTACTAATATGTCAACAAAATAAGAACAAAAATGTAACCCTCACTCTATCCATTATTTAGAATTTGTCATAGATCATGGACACAGTGTTGTGTGCTCAGGAAGTTAGTACCATACAGTAATTCTTTTGGGGAGGTGCTCTTTGGTGTATGGGGAACACCATGTCATAGAACATATGAAAACATTAAATGAAAGAAAACTTGCAATACATTTTCTGTCAGTAATCTACAGCAAATTTTCAAATGGATATTTGTAATTCACCTGCTGTCTCTTAGTGCATGTCCTTAGTCATTTAGAAGGCTTGCAAAAAAAACTAAATTAAACACTTTCCAAATATTGTCCATCAATCTAAGTCATAATTACAAGCATATTTAAATATGAACTTGATTTCTCATGGGTGTAATATGGTCAGCGCAACAACAGTGATGAATCGTTTACCTTATTCAATTGTAAAATAAGGAAGTGAAAAATAAAGATCACAAATGTCAAACCAGGGAAATCTGGAAATACAGTTTTGTCTAATAATGTGTTGAACTGAATGAGGATCCACCCTGTAAGTGCTCTGTCCCACAGACGGTGTAACAGCGCCATCTGTTGGCCTTACTGTGCCACGGCTGGCGGTTAGGCTCCACAGGGACACACCGCCTCTCCATCGGTGCACAACACAGCACAGGCCGGCTACTGACTGCCTCTGAACTAGGACATAGCAGCCGCCAACATGTCGGACATGGAAGACGATTTCATGTGCGACGATGAAGAAGATTATGATCTGGTATTTGTGGCTTAAAGTTCTTATTTTGGTGTTAAACTGGAATCGTTTTAGTGACCGGAGCTAACGAGCTAGCTGCTGTTTGGTTAGCATGTTGGCTAATGTTAAAGCTGGTAAATGGAAGTCAACATTAGCTTTTGGGCAAACTAGCTGCGCTCCACAACCACAGAGTAAATGCGTAATTTTGAATAATATCAGGCGCAAAAACACTGCCATGGTAATGTGTCTAAAACTACATAGAAACAACATAAATGACAGTTCACCAAAGCAAAACAGCCGGCTAGCTAGTCACGCTTATGCTAACGTTAGCAGGCTAAAGTCTTGCATGTGGATGATATTTTTTAGGACTTTTACTTATTGCTGTTAACTGTACTTGCAAGCCTTTAAGAAAATGTGGTCCCAACATTTCCACTGCATGTTGCAGCACATGTATGTGCACAGTGTCTCATACATTTACGCTTTACTGAAGGAATACTCAGAGGATAGCAACTCAGAGCCAAATGTGGACCTGGAGAACCAGTACTACAACTCCAAAGCCTTGAAGGAAGACGACCCCAAAGCAGCACTGAGCAGTTTCCAGAAGGTGGGTCTTGCTTTATGTCACTTATGCAGCACAAATGACATCAGTTATACTTGCTGTATGTTTGGATATTGGATATTTCAGGTTTTGGAGTTAGAAGGAGAGAAAGGAGAATGGGGATTCAAAGCACTGAAACAAATGATTAAAATCAACTTCAAGCTGGTATGAGTCACTAATCATCAATGCTTCTTCTGCATTATGTAATATACGTGTATTATTTATTGATGCTACGAGCTTGTCTCTTCACCCTGCAGACCAATTTTCCAGAAATGATGAACCGGTACAAGCAGCTGCTCACGTACATCAGGAGTGCGGTCACAAGGAACTATTCAGAGAAGTCTATCAACTCCATACTGGACTACATCTCTACCTCTAAACAGGTAAATACAAGTAATGCAATATATTGAGATAACTTATGTGCCTTTTGGAGTTTTTAAGTGCAAAATGCAGAATTGTCTTGAATGTCAGAAGTGTTACATTTTTCATTGTCGGTTTAATGTCTATCTCATCTACTTAAGGTCTGTGGTGGGTTACTTGTGGTATGTACTTGTATAAAAAAAAAACAAGCAGTCTATTGTCTGTGTACTTCATCAGGCTATAACATTTTTCTTTCCAGATGGACCTGCTGCAGGAGTTTTATGAAACGACATTGGAGGCTTTGAAAGATGCAAAGAATGACAGACTATGGTTTAAAACAAATACCAAGGTACGTAGATATCATGTTTTGAGAATTTGAATCACAGTTACAACTAGTTACTGATTGAAATGTATTATTTCGTTCACAGTTGGGCAAGTTGTATCTGGAAAGAGAGGAGTATGGAAAACTCCAAAAGATTCTTAGACAGCTTCATCAGTCGTGTCAAGTAAGAAATGGGATTCATATTCTTGCACGTTTTGATGACTTCTAACTTCTTGATGTCTCCTACCACTTTTACTGTGTGCTACCTTTATGTAACACAAATGGCAGAGAACTACTTCTGCTTCACAGGGCATGTGACTAAGTGGATTTAAAACTAGATACCTGTCTATCAACACAATTAAATAAAATTAGTTTATTATCAGTGAAATAATTTAGTTTTCTATTGATGCTTTATATTGCATTGTGTTTGTAGATGGAACAAAAAGAAAATGCATTTAAAATTCAGTCGTGGTTATATAAACGCTCATGTTGTCACTAAACGTCCCAGATCTGGCACACGCTTTGACCATACTGAGAAAAGTGAATCACAAACGCCTGATGGAGTGCACTGCCTAGGGCTAGGTACCATCAAACAATATCAGGTTGAATAAAAGGTTAAGGTACTACGAGCATAAAGAATAAAATTGGTCCCAAAAAGAAGTACAGACAGAAGTCTCACTCGGGGCCTGGTAGTGTCTCCTCCAGGTCCAAATCGCAGACACTTGTGTACAAATAAGTGGCTGTTCTCCAAATAGCCGCCTGGTAGCCATCTGAACGTGTGTGTTTGTAAAAGGCTATAGAAAGTTCTGGTTGAACTTGGAGATCCCTGTTCTGACTGCACACTGTCTCCTTTGGCACTCAAACAAATATTTTTTGTGTAACCCATGACACCCATTAAGCCTTAAACAGAATAAAATACAAAAAGTAATTTCATTTTGGATTTTTATGTTCTGTATGAAAAAACTTGTGCATTGAGAACAGGACATCACCAGCTGTATGTCGAGTTGATCTTAATAATAGCAACATGCCACTTTGAATGTTCTGCATTGGCTTTAAAAATGGAAGACATGTATTTCCAGTGAGCTAATTCTGTAATTATTTTACCAACAGACCGATGACGGGGAGGACGACTTGAAGAAAGGCACACAGCTGCTGGAGATTTACGCTTTAGAAATCCAGATGTACACGGCACAGAAGAACAACAAGAAACTGAAAGCTTTGTACGAGCAGTCGCTTCACATCAAGTCAGCCATTCCTCATCCGCTTATTATGGGAGTTATCAGAGGTAAACTACTATGAACAATAGGTTGTGTTCACGTTATAGAATTCCTTTTCATTTGAAGCAGGTGCCAATACAACTCTATGGGAAAATGTCCAAATGTTTTCCCTGATCATTATTTGATAGTGATTGGTTTCACTAGTATTTCTTCGGGCAACATCACACACGATTTTGAAATTTGTCATCAGTTTTGGACACCTTTTTATGTGAAAATAATTAGACCTTAGCTCATACGTGCTGACAGAAGACATTGAAATTTGTGACAGTTTTTGTTTCATATGGATTGGCCCAGGAATTACAGAGAAATTGGCTATGAACTAAGTAAGACTAGAAATCTGCATTTTGACAATTCCTGTTTTTACCAGCACAGAATTTTCAGCTGCTCTCCACCTCAATTATAAACTCTTTAGAATATTGTGATGTCACATGAACGCGCCGTCTTGGAGGCATTACGGTAATTGATATTTGCAAATTGTGTTTTGACCAGAGTGTGGAGGGAAGATGCATCTAAGAGAGGGAGAGTTTGAGAAGGCTCACACGGATTTCTTTGAGGCCTTTAAAAACTACGATGAGTCTGGAAGCCCTCGGAGGACGACGTGTCTGAAATACCTGGTACTCGCCAACATGCTCATGAAGTCGGGCATCAACCCTTTCGATTCCCAAGAGGTGAGGAAATTGCCGCTTTATATTCATTGTGCGTAAGTTGGTGATCAGCAAATCTCTAAACTGCCTGCCTTGCTTATTTGGACAGTTGTTTACAATCGTATAGTCGACTGCAATATGATTTACAAAGTCTAATCATCCCAGCCAAGAACTCTTTAATCGAAGACAGACGAGCTGCTTCTGTTTTCAGTGCATGTGCTGCTCTGCTGTTTCAAATTGATGGTATCGGTTTGAGAAGAGTTTGTAATAGGTAGTTGACTAATCCATTCTCTTAGAGTGGACATATGCATATAAGACTTAAAACATTGGTTAGTGTGTCTGTGCATGTTTGCTACATGTTTGAAGTTGAAATATTGTTTCTGTAAGTCTGTGGTTGCTCGTAAATCGTAGCGCCAGGGCTGGTGAGGATTTGGCCTGGAACGCCGGCCGTGGGAATAATTCAATTCAACAACGTGGCGAGCAGCGCCACAGAGTCGCTGTGCCCACGCTATGAGCACAGAACGGCTCAGAACTGATCCAGTATTGGATTATTGGCTTTAAAAATGTGTAGGACAGTTTTGAGGGTTTGAACAATTACGCAATTGTACCAGGAAGTACAAAACAAAGCTCTGAACCGGAGAATAAGTCAACATGAAATGACCAAAGTAAACGGGATTAATTCTAAACTGTGTGAATGAAGTGAAATTTAATTCTTCTCCAGGTCCTTTTTTGACAAGGGCACAACGTTGGAACATGGTTTAAAGCCCAAAAAAGTTAATTTAGCATAGGTGTCATTTATAGGTGCATTGTGGAACTGTTTATGCTAAAACAAACTTGATAAAAGTGCGTAATTGACCTTTTAGCGACCCAGTGGCTGTATGGGTGATTAGATAGCACCTTTACTTTTCATCACAGCAGCATTGATCTTTAGGCTTTCAGTCTAGGTTTTCTCTGCTGTTGGATCTCCATGGCAATGCTGAGAAAATCTACCATCCATCCATCCATCTTCTTCCGCTTATCTGTTGCCGGGTCGCAGGGGAAGCAGTCCAAGCTGCCCAGATCACTCTGCACCAGCTTGATGGTCTCATCATAAGGGGCTTCTGGACCGCTCTTGGTCTGACCCATCACCTAGGACCTGTTTGCCATGGGAGACCAGCCTGCCCCAGACAACAGCACTCCTAGGTTAATTCGGGTGCTCAAACTCCTCCACCAGACACCCTAAAAAATGTCCTGTTGCGTCATGAAGGCTGCTTTGATGTTAACCACCCATACAGCCACTGGGTCATTAAAGGGTCAAATACACACTAATATCTTGCCTGGGCAGCCAGACTACACACTTTACAAGACATGTAGTCTTGGCGTCGGCGTCATCTCTGTGAGTTCAGAACGGCGTGATTGGCGGAGATTAACCAATCAGAGAAAGGCATGGTTCAACAAACATGGCGGCTTAATGTGTGCAAAAACATTAAATTTAACAAGAAATATCCAACTGAAAAATGTCTTCTTCTGCCAAATCGACAGGTGATCTACTAAACTATTTTAATTAGAGCTGCCACTATCGATTATTTTATTAATCGATTAATCTATCGATTATTTACATCGTTTAATCGAGTAAGCGGATAAGTATTTTACTTGTATTATAAAACTAAATTTCATGTCTTTAGAGCAGAATTTGAAAGGAGAACCACATTTCTGATAGAAATAACACAATTTATTCTTAATTTCTCATTAGTTTGTCCCTAAAGAAGCAAAATTTCAAATAGACACTGATGGGTTCATGTCCTGAGAACCAAAATAAAAATGTTAAACATTAATAACTTTCACATCATGTACATATTAGATTTGGAGAAGTTTACATGATCTGATCATGATATGAAATAACTTACCTTTAGACGAGGTTTTTGTAAAAAAAAAAATCCTAATTTATTTTTTGTCTAAAATTAGACAATTCTGTCAAGAAAGCGATTCATCGATTACTAAAATATTAATCGTTAAGTCGTCGATTAATTGATGAATCGCTTCAGCTCTAATTTTAATAAGAATTTAGAACTTTGCAAAGTCCGTTCAGAATGATACGTTATATGATATATTTGAGTGTTCAGACTTCCACATTTAAGCGCCACATTTCAAATCTGCGTTCAGAGGCATGCTGGGTAATTGGGGGAGTTGGGGCGTTTCCCGATGGGCCGCCAGAGAAAATTTAATTTGATAACGCACGCTCTCAGTTGTGCTGTTATAGGCCTATTCATGCGTTTCAGTCATGTGACTTTTGGTGCCCCCTAAAGCCTCTGATTGGTCACAGCATAGAGATATAGCATGTTTTGATTTGAATTGCTTGTAGCAACCCATTGTTGCAACATAACTTCCGCTAGCCGATGATGTCAGCTGAAACTCATCTATAGGCTGTAACTGGGCTGCAGTAGGAGCCAGGGGCTGCATTCATGCAATGGTAGGTTGTGAGCAGCCGTCCAGACGGTTTTTCTTTTGAACAGAAAGGATGGTATGGTTGGCCAGGCAAACCAATATCGTTATCGTAAATTGTTTTTTTTTCCTCATAAAAGTTTCACAATGCACTTTGAGGTGCCCATGTCCACTATGGGTATTTTGCCGTTAAGCATCCAAAATGTTACTTTGTGCCCAGTCCAGACTAATGTGTCGCAGTAATTGTTAAAACGATGCCAGATGTTTATAACCCGCATGTTGACAAAACGATTTCATTGTTTACGCCATGAATGTTTTTTAGCTTCAGTTGATAATGGCATTAATATAACTTGTGTTTCCACAGGCCAAACCATATAAAAATGACCCAGAGATTCTAGCAATGACAAATCTAGTAAGGTAAGCATCCCAGCATCTTCTCTCTATTTTTTTTTTTTTACTAACAGTAATCATTATTTTATAATAAATATTAAAGTCATAGTAAGTTCGCAACATGAGGAGACAGGGAGATCTCCCCCTCCCCACCGTTCATGTTATAGAATTGTATTTCAATTGGAGCAGGTACCCATACAACTCTATGGGAGAGGAACAGTTTTTGAAAGAAATTTCCAAAATGATAATTGACAAATGTTTATACTGATTATTTGATAGTGATTGGATTCACAAACCTGCCATATTATTCTAATGGCTGAAATTAATTTCTACTGGCCAACATCATGCACATGTTTTTGAATATTGTCACCACTTTTGGACACCTTAATGACAAAATAATTAGACCATAGTTTATATGTCCTGACAGAGAAGACATTGAACTTTGTGACAGTATTTCATGTGATCTGGCCCAGGAATCACAGAGAAATGAACAATAAACTAAGACGAGAAATCTGCATTTTGACAGTTACCGTATTTTAAACCATAGGCCTTTTAGAATGTTATGTTTTGTTGTGATGTGAATGCAACCTATTGGGCCTGAAAGCTCATCCTCGGTCCTAGTTCACCACAGTACCATGGTCCACACGGATCCTGCAAGACTCTGACTTGTTGCAGCAAAGGGAGGGACTTTACATCAAAATTCAGGCACAGGCGGTCAATTATACACATTCTATTAAATTTGTAATACATTTAGACTTGGAGACCTTTTAACCTCTTAAGCCCTAGGCCTTTTTCTCATAGGTGAACATGGCTAATCTTGGTGTCCACACAATAAAATGAGGTTGCCATAGGTTTGAATGAATTTACGCCTGAAAAAAGCACACACATTTCCCCACAAAAAGGCCTTTTTCCTCCCTGTGGTGGAGCAAATAACAACAGAAATGGATTATCCCACATCAGCTGTCACTAATTTGCAACTTTGGAATATTTTGCTGCATAAAACACATACGTTAGTAACCGAGAGTCCCCATTTTCGGGGACGCTAGGTCTTAAGAGGTTAAGGGTCCCATTTAATATTTAACACAGTAGAGACTTACTAGTGTAATTTTGTCTGTGTATTGTTATTTGTTCAATTAAACATTTACAGGTCAATAACACTTAATTTCTGTATTAATCAACCCTGACAAAGCTTTCAGAATGTGTCCTTTTTTACATTTAGTTTAGTTTATTATGAACCAATTGGCTCCTGGCACAGCTCAGGGGCTATTCTGCCTGGGGTGTCCTCCAAATTTATCTCATTTAAAGTTTTACTCACACATGCATTGCTCACCACACAAACATTAAAGGCATCTTATTGATACTAGTGCGTATTTGATCTTCTGATTCTACAGGATACATTTCTTTAGGGTTTGTGGTAGGTTTTCTCTGCTGATGGAACCATCTCCATGGCAACACAGTGAAACCCAACCAGTCACTGTAAAACATTTTAATCCTGTAGCATCATAAAGGCCACTGTGATGAAAAGTAAAGGCGCTGTGCTAACCGCCCATACAGCCACTGGGTCACTAAAAGATATATAGAGATCGAGATTCACCGATCCAGCTTTTTTGCATGAGATTGTTTGTAGATACTGCACTTATTTGTTGTTTATGTAAAGAAACTGGTTTGCAGTGAGTGAAAAAATGTCTGGTCCTTGTTAATAATATAGAAAACTTCCAACATAAAGTATCTGATTATTAATGTACTGTAAATGTTTTACCAGTAATTCTGTAACAGCAACTAAAACACAAACACGGAGACCTTCAACTATGGCCAACATTATTTCCTTACTTTAGGTGTGAGTCATAGCATAGCCCACCCTTCCCTTGATTGGTTTAATGGTTAGCATCCTGCTAACTCTAACTGCAGTATTTTGTGTATAGTATTTTGGAGTGTAAAACTAATTTAGTGACTGAATTCAACAGTTTTAAGAGCTTGTAAATGGCACATAGCATGTCTGTATTCACTTAGATGAGTTGCTGAAAGTATATTTGGAATTGATTCCCGATATTTAATTTTTTCCGGGATTTCTCAATCAATTCAGTTTTGTATAGCCCAGTACCACAAACAAAAGTCGCTGTTTTGAAGACAATAAAGCACTATTGTCACCAAAACGGTGAAACAAACAAATTCAATGTACAAACAATGTCAAATCCATCCATCCTTAGACTCTATTCGCGGCAGGTGGATGGCTCGGAAAAAGTTTCACAATTTACCTTTTAACACATGTCAACATGTCCTAATAAGACCTGATGCAAGAAGAGATTAAAACAAAAAGATTAAAACAATGGTATTTACCCGTATTTCTAGACTGTTTGGCTGCGATCAGGGCGAGCCTTTTTCTGTGGCTAATGAACAGACAATGATCCGTTTTGAATAACCTTTTGGCTGTTTTTTTTTTTGCTTCTCTTTCAGCGCTTACCAGAACAATGACATCACTGAATTTGAGAAAATCTTGAAAACAAATCACAGTAACATAATGGACGACCCCTTCATCAGAGAGCACATAGAGGGTGAGCCTGGTGGCAGCGACACATGCTATGACCCTCGGAATAACCCTTGTTAGACCGGGAAGTTACTGATAAAATCACTTGTCTTTTTCAGAACTGCTGCGCAACATTAGGACTCAAGTACTTATCAAACTCATTAAGCCTTACACGAGAATACACATCCCCTTCATTTCAAAGGTAAGAAATAAACCAAGAAACAAAATAACTGGCCATAATGATGATGATGATTAAGATTACATTGTATTTAAAGGGCCTGTACCTGATATTTTTACCTAGTAGACTAAAACACCAGCGGCTCATTCAGTCTGTTTGACCTGGTTTAGTCCTGGTGAAAGTGGATACTTTTATGCTTTTAGTTCAGTAGAATTTTAATCTGCTACTTTTGCTTAAAGGGGCTCAACGGAAGTTGTCAATTTTCTACTCGTGACTTCCACCTCAGGTCTTACACGTAACTGCAGTCTCTATGTTGTGCATGGGTTTCCATAGTCTGTAGCCTGTTGTCATGCTTTTGGCCGCTTTGATATACAAAATGACTGGTAAATATAATTACTACTGGCCAAGATGACGACTAGGCCTTAATATTACTCTATCAAAAAAAAAGTTTAGGGCTACGCATTATGGATATTCTGCAAAGCTCTGATTCTCCAGGATTTTGTCTCCATTCATGTCAACTTTTCCAAGCGAGCTGTGGCCTACAGGTAAATTTACATTCACATAAGTGTGCTAATTACTTTAGAGCCAATAAATGAGTTCAGAGTTCAGCTCGCTGCACAGACACTGCGGACAGTTGAAAAGCCAGTGAAGACACATAAAGGCACGTGTTATTGTGTCGATACCTGGGCCACAGGACAGTGCGAGACAGCTCTCTATAGGCTCCACGCGCAGAGCCTTGTCTCTGATTTGGAGCTTTTATCACGTCTTTCTCGTGAATCATTTCATTAGTGGAAATATTAGCGTGTTGCTGACATCATCTGTATTCTGAGGTATAGCAGTTTAGTGCACTATCCGTGGGTAAATGTAGGTGCACTGTACTGTATATGTGTAAGTATCTCTTACCTTTCGATGAAAAGGAAAGCCAACAGTGGGTCTTTTTCATATCCAGAGTTTCTAAGCATTCCTCAAATGCTGCTCGATGTTTTTCTAGTTTCAGACCTGCACCGGGTCCAGTTTAGATCTTTATTTGCTGTGCTCCAAGTTAGTTTCTTCTTTTTTCTTGGGGTCTGTGATGGACTTTCAGCTGCGCTCAAGGCTGGTCACTTCATGGTTTGTGCAGAATCTATCCTCAATGTTCAAAAGTTACCTGTTTACAGCAAGAAAAGAAAACCTAAGTCTGCTGCTTGTGCACGCACATTAGTGTCACGCGCTGGAGCCTCGACCCGAGGCTCTGACTTTCGGAGTGACAATACTTTTATTTTAATAAGAAATTAGTAAAGTAATTTTCTTACTTTACTAAGTAATACAATTACTCGGTGAAGTAATTTACTAAGTAAGTCGCTTTCCCTGACCATATACTGTATATATGTCACACTGGATTATAAGTGGCATTTTTTGGGGAAATTTATTTTACAAAATCCGAGACCAAGAACAGACATTTCACCTTGAAGTTATTATAGCAAGTTATAATAATAGAATCGAGAACAGGCAGAATAGGTGTCCGGTATGCTAACACATTGATGGTTCTTTAGCTACACGAAGCATAAACAACAACCTGAATAGGTGTCTTGTATCTTAATGTAGCATATTAATTAATATACAACACCTGAGTATAAGTCCAGCCAAACCAGAAGAAAAAAGTGTGACTTATAGTCCAGAAAACACAGTACTTCTACCTCTGCCAGACGTTTGAGGAACTACTGTGCATCTCATTATAATGCATTTTTATCTATTTCATAAGCTTGCAAACTACCTGCAAGTTGTGAAACGTGTTTATCAACTGATCCCTGTGTAGAGGTCGAATGTTAAAAATGTAATAGTTTCTGGTTATAACTTAATGTGGCGCAAAGTCTTAAACATTTTGAGTCTTAAAAAGTCTTTTTAGCTGTTTATTAAACTTAACAGGATTCCTGTATACTGTTGCTAGTTACTTTCACACTCACAAAGACAGAGACAAGGAACTATCTAGTGTTTGCGGGCAAAACTTTACAACCACCTTGCAGTGTTTCCTGGTTCTGTCGCGCTAAAAGCATTTTTAAGATCCAATCATTTTGTTGGCCACACCCCCTCAGCTGCACAGGGCCTGATCACGAGTCATGCACCAGACACTTCTGTCATTAATGTGAAGACAAACACACATTTCACTCTGGTTTTCTCGTTTGAGTCTCAAAATATGAGATCTTGACTAGTATAGGTCAATGGTTAAAGGGACTCAACGGAGGTTGTCAATTTTCATACTCGTGACTGCCACCTCTGGCCGTCCGCGTAACTGCAGTCTCCATGTTAAGCTGGTGAACGACTGCTGCCTCGGCCCGAACACACAACTTTAGAGTGACAGTGCAGGCTTATAGCGGCAATTGAGTGGGATAGGTGTGGGCTCACAGTACAGCGCGGGACATTGCTGGACCATGTAGGGGGTGGAAAATGTATATTTTTTTTTTATTTTAACTTCCGTAGAGTCCCTTTTAAAGTGCAATGGTTTTATTCTTCTGTAATTATGACTTATTTTTTTTTTATCTAAAGGCTAACGCAAATTTTATTCTTACAAATGGTAAAACGGCACACAATCTGAATACATTTTTTTATGAAGCACCTTAAAATGTATTTAAGTTTTCGTCTGTGTTTAAAAAAATCTTATTTCCCTTTTAATTTACGTTTTTAAATGTGGACAGAAGTGGTTTACCCTACACTGGCCAACAGGAAGTTGGCCAAAAACATTCCTTGCACAGAGCCTATTAATTTTAGTTTAACCTCTAGTGAAGTGGCAATTCAATAACAAAAACTAGGGGCTGGGGTTAGTTTTAAGTATTTAAGTTTGTGACCGACACGTTTCCGACTCCCACATTTCTCGGTTCCTGGTTGAGGTCCATAGAAATAAAACAATAAAAAAAGGAGAAATGCCCTCCAATGCTAACGTACAGGGACAATTAGCAAGTTGGCTACCCTGGTATACTAATCAGAATTTGTCAATGTATTTTCCCTGTAGCAATTAGAATTAGCCATAAAACATCACAATTTATGAACAATCTGGATGTTTTCAGCTGCTGTCAACCACATTTCTGAATGAACAGACCTTTTGAAATGTGTTTTTAAGATTAAAAAAGATGTAAAAATGACATCTGAGCTAAATGCTAAATCATGCTATATGCTAAATCAACTTAAAAATGTGTTTCTACTTTTTTGAGAGTCAGATATGTGTGATAATGGCTACTAAACCTCCTCTTATGATATGTTAATGAGAAATCACAGAATTCAAATCTTATCAAAGTCCAGGAAGTTTCAAACTACGGTCACCACCGTCTCGGATAGCCTTGGACAGTTCCATGATTTCTATGACCTCTACTACGTACTGTATGTCACTAAATATAAAAAAAAAAAAAGACAACCCACAAAAAACTAGGTCAAGATTTTTGCACAATCTGAAGACTTAATTAGTATTAAATATGTTTTGTTGAAAATTGTGTCTGTCCTATGTACTTTAAGTTGAATTAAATGGTGCATACGT